>ML812111.1:418583-431511 GCA_009831015.1 Picea engelmannii
ACCCTAATGAATTGGCTAATAACCCTAGAAGCCTTGTCGGCTCAAGAATATAATTTATATTAAGCTATTAGCCTCCAAGAGAAGAAGTCGGCCAGAATTAATAATAATATACTGAACAGACACATACCCAGAAGGAGAAGTCGGCCCCAGTAAACTGGCAGGATTACTATAAATATAGGGCGCCAGTTTCTCATTTGACACATCTCAGGACTGCAGTTTTCCCAGTTGGTGCGCACTGCAGTTGCAGCTGGTGCGTAGGTTTGGAGGAGGATTGCAGGAGCAGCTGCAACAGCAACAAGTTCAGTATTTGGCTTGGATATCTCTTGGCTAGGGTTTGGGACTATCTGATCAGTTTCTTGTGTTGCGCTATCCTCGGGGAAAGATGCGCTGTCCTTTGTTTGGCTATCTAGCCTAGGGTTTGCTTCCGGAGCAATTCTCAGGTCAAGGTTAAGGTGCTCGGAGGGAGGCTTCGGCCTGTGGTTGGGAGACTAGGGTATCGTCGTGGTAAAACGAGCACACCATCTTCTATATTCTAACAAGATATACAAGATATGTACAGAGATGATGTAAACAAGATATGTACAAGAACTAAGAAGAGTATGTTACCTTCAGAAGAAGAAGTCTCTTTCATCCTGCTTAGTCTTCTTTGTAGGTTCCTTTTCTTTGGCAACTGATGCTTCGTGTTTCCCCTTCCTTTTCTTTAGCTCGGGACAATGATTCTTGTAGTGTACTTTCGACAGTTGAAGCATTGTATTTCTGAAATATCTTTCTCTTGATTTGGCTTCCTCCTTGAACCAAGCTTCCTTTTGTTCCTAAAATTCTCGAATCTTGCTGTGAAGGCTTGATCATCGTACTTCTTTTGGGGTTTCTCTTTTGCACTGATCCTGGATTCTTCTTGAGCACATCGAGTCCAAAGTTCTTCAAATGTAGGATACTCCTTCCTTGTGTTCATGCTTGCGGCAAATGCATCCCATGTCTTGGGAAGACCATTGAGTACTATGTTTACCGATTCCTTCTCTGAAATGATCTCTTCAGTAGCTTGTAGTTGATCTCGTAACTGGGAGATCCTCACAAAGTATGATGTTGTGCTATCATCATCATTCATCTTCATGTCACGTAGCTCATTCTTTAGACTCATTATTTGTCCATTGTTTCCGACTGAGAAGAGGTTTGTTAGAGCATCGTACATCTTCTTTGATGAGTCGAGATGGGAGATGTAGGGTATCAAGTGGTCTTTTATAGAGTCCACTATGATACTCATGGCATTGATGTCACCGTCTTTGAACTTCTCCATAACTGCAACGTTCTGCAGTTCCTTCTCTTTTCCTTCTTCAAACTTTGGTTCCAGCATCTTTCCTTTCACGATATCCAACACTTTATTCTTGGCAAGGATGAGGTTAATCCTTGTCTTTCACGCTCTGAAGTTAGAAGCTCCGTCTAACTTGTTTTCTGATTTCATAGAGTAAGTCATGGCTGCTTTGACTTGGTCAACCCTAGATCTGACCAAAAACTCAAACTTGACGTCTTGGCTTGCTAAGAGTACCAGGAGATGCGCTAGGCTAGGGCGCACTGATCTATCCATAAATTAGGTCAATCATTTCACTTAAGGTGCTTCAACGAGAGGATTAGTGTTTCTCCAACTGCACCTGCTAGTAACCCTAGCGATAGTGCTGTGGTGACTGCTCTTGCTAGAAACCTCAGCGACAGTTCTTCAACGAGTTTAATATCCTTACGGCTATGTTTCCTTCCAGCGGTTAGACTGAATGAATGAGGTGTGGGTCCATAACCTGTTAGAATATGAATGAATGTGCTCGTTTTACCATTGACAATATCGCTATTGTCACCCAACCATAGGCCGAAGCCACCTTCCGAGCACCTTAACCTTGACAAAGAATCACTCTGGAAGCAAACCCTAGGCTAGATAGCCAAACAAAGGGTAGCGCACTTTCCCGAAGGATAGCACACCAACAAGAGTTGATCAGATAGTCCAAACCCTAACCAAGAGATAGTCCAAGCCAAACGTGATCTGCTAGCTGCAGCAGCTGTAATGGCAACTCTCCTCCAAACGTGCACACAAAACTGGGCACTGCAGTGCGCACAAGTGCTGCTCTGCAATTCTGGGACTTCCTGCCAGAATGAAGACTGGCCTCCTGTATTTATAGTAATTTTGGCTAACTGCCTAGGCCGACTTCTCATTCTGGGTATCTGTTTGTTCAGTATATTTTATTTCTTCTGTTCGACTTCTTCTCTTGGAGGCTAATAACCTAATACAAGTTATCTTCTTGAGCCGACATGTCTTCCAGGGTTATTAACCAACCCATTAGGGTTTCTTCTTGCTTCCTGGAATATTCTATTCTCGTCAGGTTTACACGTGGAGGTAAATACCTCCCGCAACTACCATAATATCAACAACCCTCATTAGGGTCTTTTTCCATGGCTCTAATTGCTTGGTCCCAGACCAAGAACCCTAGGACTGTACTGGGGGCCCTAGATCTCAACTAGGGTCTTTGCCATCCTCCCAGAGAATGGCTCTTGCAGCTGCTTAATTTTAACACTCCCTCTCAGCAAGAGAGGCATTCTCAACAACACAAAGCTTGTCTCAAAAGTACACAATCTTTGTCAACGACAGAGGCTTGGTCAAAATATCTGGAGTTTGTTTCATCGTCGGAATATACTTAATAATGAGAATGTTCTTTTGCACTATGTCCTGAACATAGTGATATCTCATCTCAATGTGTTTCGTTCTATCATGAAAAACACAGGAATCGCAGAGAGCTTTACACAATTCTAGTTATCACAGTGAATTACTGTGTGTTCCAACTTAGCACTGTACAAATCTGAGAGTAGCTTCTGAGTCACGTTGCTTCTCTACTAGCAGCACTTGCAACAATGTATTCTGCCTTTGCAGTGCTTTGGGCTATGGAGCCTTGCTTCCTGTTGGACCAGGAGATCATAGTTGAACTAAAACTGAAACAGTATCCATAAGTACTCTTCCGGTCCATTGTACCGCCCATCCAATCTGAATTTGTATCGCCATGAAGCATTACACCTTCACTGAAAGTGTATCTGAGCCCATAGGCTATAGTCCCTCAGACATATCTGAGAATATGCTTAGCAACAACCATATGAATATGTTTCGGTTCACACATGAAAGGTTGAGGGCATTCATTGCGTAACAAATGTCCGGTCTGGTATGTACTAGATACATCAAGGACCCAATAATCTAACGATATGCGGTAGGGTCTTCTGGATTTGAACCTTTAGCTTGATCATGTAATTTCTTCAGGTTAGAAGTCATAGGTGTGGTCATGGACTTACAGTCCATCATCCCAAGTTTGCGAAGCACATCAACTGCATACTTGCTTTGTGAGAGAAAGATTTCACCAGGTTTCTGCCACACCTCTAAGCCAAGAAAGTAATGCATAAGACCCAAGTTCTTCATTTCAAATTCTGCTGATAACTCCCTCTTTGTCTGAGCTATTAGATGTTCCTTTCCAAATCATTCACATATAAAACCAAGATAACAAGATGATTCTGCACAATCTTTATATAAAGATTAGGATCTGCTATACTCTTGGAGAACCCAAGACTCTGAAGAAAACTGTCAATTCTTCCATACCAAGCTCTCGGAGCTTGTTTCAATCCATACAAGGCTTTCGTGAGTTTGCAGACATGGGATTCTTTCCCATGGATCACAAAACCCTCAGGTTGCCTAATATAAACCTCTTGCTCAACTGGCAATTGGAGCAAAGATCTCATCTTAATCATTTTCCTCTTCCTGAGATAAACCATGAGCCATAAATCTAGTCAACACTGCCATCTGCTACATGCTCTATTTTGTAAATCCAATTAGAGGTTACTACCGATTTGCCTTGAGGTCTTGGGACCACTTCCCATACATCATTCTTCGATATTGACTCGTACTCTTCTATCAAGGCATCCTTCCATAATTTATGGTTGGCAGCTTCTTCAAAAAGAAGGTTCTGAGTCAATCACAAGATTCAACTGAGCTATCAGACCTGAGTATTTATCTGGTTTCTTTCTTTTTCTGAAGGTACTTTTAGGTGCTGCATGCTTTTCTGCTTCCTTTAAAATGGTACCAAGCTGGCTTCTTTTTGGCAGGAGGTTTCTCTAATGGAAGCTCAACAGAATCCCTTATGGGATCCACTGAAGGCTCTCTGGCCTTCTCCCTCTGCTCATCTTAAAGTTGTGAACCTGAGTGTTCTGAAGTTGGAGCTTCCTTCTCGCTTATATTACAGGGAAGATCTCTGGAACGACGAAATGCAGCTTCCTCATGGAGAGTCACATCTCTACTGACCTCTACATAGATTCAATATGCTTTTGAGGTCTCACTGTATCCCACAAAAATGCCTTTCTTTCCAGAGGGCTCTAATTTAGTCCTCTTTTCTAGGACTATCAAATATTCTCAAGTGATCAACCGAAGGCTTCTTACCCGTGAAGACTTCTTCTGGAGTTATCTCTTTCAAGGCTTTATGAAGACATGTGTTCTGAATATAGACAACATTACTTGCAGCTTTGGCCTAAAAGGACAACGAAAGATCCTGATCATAATTCTAGACTGCCTCACGAATTGTCTTGTTCTTTCTTACTGCAAAGCCATTCAGCTGGGAATTGTAAGGCACTGTCAACTCCCTCTTAATCCCAAAAGGTCGGCATATATCATCATACTTGTGGGAGTCAACCTCTTTTCCAATACCGGATATGTCTACTTGTCTGATTTAAATTACTGAAAGATTAATTCTGATCTCAGTGGTACATCTTTGTGTTAAATCATGCGTATTAAAATTAGAACTAGAAATCCTCTTGAAGTTACTGGAAACAAGTTACTGTTCAAGAACACAAAAAAAAATTCCAAAAGGGAAAAGCTAGACATGAACACAGTTTATATTAACAGTTTCCAGAAGTTGTGTGGAGACACAATGTTACCCTTCAAATTACTTTAATGATGTCAGAGGAAGAAGTAAAAAAACTGTCATATGATCATATTTCAAGAGATAGCAAGTGGAAGCATGACAGACTTAGATTAAGCTTGAAAACGCAGTTTATCAATGAGTGTGGATAAGTTCATTATCCATGCCATATGGTCAAATTCAATTTCTAATATCTACCAAGCCATTGATGCTTGGAAAATCAAGATCAATGTGAGTTAGAATTTGACACCAAATACCATGGAAGTAGATCAAGGAGCGACTTCTTAACAGTGTTAGTGAATATAAATTCAGAATTTGTTAACCACGGATTTAAGCCAAGCCTTAAAACATAAATCAAACCTCCTAAAATCCAAAGCTAAATGTTAAATAGATTTCTTTCTAATGCTGGTTTTAGGAAGAAGTCTTAAGCATAAGTTACTGGAAACATTTTGCCGTTCATAAAGGTAGTATCTATAGAGGCATCATAATCGAGTTTGCCCAAGCAACTATTTCTCAAAGTTTAGGAAGACAAGATTCACAAATTGTTCTTACTCAAAAATTCCATTGACCAACAAGTTATTGTGAAATTCCAATAATCTTGAGTAGATCGTTTGACCTCTAAATGCATCGAATTGATACCTTAAAGAGTTTATGGTGTTTTAGTGACAGAACGATATGAGATATGTGAAACTTCAAATAAGTTATGAAAATTCAAAATACTTATCTCAAGTTAAGTTTCCAATTTTCATTATTTGGTGAATTAACTCAAGATATCTAGCATAGACAAAGATATAATGCTAATCACCATTTAGATCTATCAAAGGATGATAAAACAACTTACTGGCTGATCTGAATAAACAAGCCCTTAGGTGTGGATCTATGCAGGCTCAAAAGTCTGCCACAATTGAACTCTTTTCATGCCCTAAGCTCTAATTCCATGTTGGAAATACAAGGGCAAACTGAAACAGAAACATCTTTTAACTTTTGTTTACTACTGTAGTTAGGATCAGCCATCAATTTACAAGTTCTGATATGAATTCAATAACATAAATTATTATTACTAAAACATGAACAGATCTATTATCTGATCATTAACAAAACAAAAATAATTCTGAGCTTTAATTTGAACAACAACATTTGAACATTAGAAAAAAATAAAATCTGAACGTTACCTTAGACAAGACAAGGAACATACATACATGATGTGCAGTTGTCCTCTTTTCTGTATGCTCAGAAAAAGCTAATAATGGTCATGGATCAAACCCTCAAGGGTTTGATCTCATCATGATCTAGGTGGACAGTTTGCCAAGAAGAATAGGGTAGAACTCAAAGACCAATCAGCATAAGTCTAGGGCTGATATAAAAACCCCAAACAGTCCAATCAAGACCGTCCAAAAATATATAGGACAACTACAACAAATAAACAACATAGGGTAAAGGTCTTAGGGCTGTCATAAAATACCCCAATGACAAAACTAGAGCTGAAATAAAAACCCTTGTTGCCGTCCTTATACACACTTGCAAACGTGAGCTAAGTCCTGCTCACTTAGTGTGTCCTCGGAGGCACAATGCCTAGGTTCAAAGTCCACGCTGTCACTTTGACTTGAACTTCTTCCGTCTAGGCAAACTCCTAGGCAAACTCCAAGGGGGGTAGACCCTAGTTACTAGATGATATTTAAGAGTTTTAATGTTCTAGGAGTTGGTTTTAATTGGTTAAATGGTCAGGGGGAATTTAGCCTAAGATATCAATTAGCAAATGCAAGATGCAACTATCTAAGTATGAGAGTTAGACCTTTTCCTAGGGCAACTAAGACTAGTGCCTAAGATTGGGCAATGGGGTCAACTAAGTTAAGGGGATGTTTGTTACAAGATAATTACAAGTTACAAAGTATTACAACAAGATAGATACAATTAGACACAAAGAATATATCATATATACAGATTAAGACTAGATACCAGATATACGATATACTAACAAGTTTACTCGCATGTGCAGGAATTAAAGATACTCAAGATAAAACAATCATCAACACAACAAGCCAAGCATGCTCACAACAGATAGACTTCCGTTGGACTGCTTTTCAATGGCCAAGAGACGCAAAGCACTCAAGACCCAATCAAGAGAATGCCTCCAAGTGGATGCGCACTTCTTGAAGGATCACACCATATATATAAGAACAAAATAGATGAAAGCTTGCAAATGTAAAGTAAGTTCCAGATGACAAAAATATAACCACTTAAATATTTATTCTACAACAGATAAATTAACTTGCACATGAATGTAGATTGAAAGACAGTGAGACCCCCTACACCCGTGGACCAAGTTTCAACTCAGTCGGACAAGTTTTGCTAGGTTGTTTGTCCACTTAGGAGTTTTTCGGAAAAATGACGGTTTTAATTGCCAAACCCAGAACATGGGAAAATGTAATTTTTGTAATAATGGTCCAAATTAGATGAAGTAAGTGGCAAATAATGATGAGAGATACCCCACCTACCTATCCTAACCTTTACCTACCCTTTAAACCCCCATTTAATTATTACTTAACTTTTAATTTAATAACCCATATGAAGAATACGTCCTCCTCTCCCACGTAAATGTTAGGAAACTCTCATATTTTAAAACGTGGGTCCCTTACCTTTTAAGTTACGACCCTCTCTACCCATTCCACCTCACTTTGGAGTGTGGAATCCACACTCCTCCCTCACTCAAACTTTCCCTCACGCACCTCACCTTAACCCACACATTTCTCTTGGATATGCGTCCCCCACTCCACACTTTGATTTAGAAACTCTTGCAAATTTGAAGCGTGGGTCCACTCACACCAATCGCTTACCTTTTTGAGAGTGTGTCCCACACACACTCTCACACTCCTCACCGTTTCACGTGCCTCTTGGGCATGTGCTCCTCACGTCCGTCCACACTCCCTATCCTAACTCACGTATTGCCTTAAAAACTCACGCTTTCTTCTTTGAAAAATGGAAAGGATCTCACATATGAAGGTGGAAACATCTCGTGAAAGGATGGAAGCTTGCTTTAATGCATGCGTGGGTATCTTCCTTGCCTAATTCGCCCCCTCCTTTCCTTACTTTCTCCTCATCCCCTCACCTTCTTGCCATTTCCCCTCACCCTAAAAGCCTGTCATCTCATTGGCTCGTTTTTACCTTTGAGTTGTCTTTCCCTTTGGATGTTTGACACTTGTCAAAGATCCAAGAGGGGTCTCTTGGTCCCTCAAGGCTATTTAAGAGACCTCTCACTCCCTCATTTGACATCATTCTTGACAGTATTGTTATGCTACCGAATTCTTCCCATCCCTCTCTCTCTTTCATTACTTCCACATTGCTTCATGGGTTTTGGCTTCTTGAAGAGCTTGTAGCAACATTGATGCTACAACCTCTTCCCATTTAATAATATAGAAATTGCTTTGGAGGACATTGTGGCGTTCAAGATTAGTCTGGATTTGCTACTCATTGTGAGGTGATATCATTCCGAGTCTTTATGTGTTTTGGTAAATAGTTGCTCAAGTAAATTAGTTTACTAGGCTAGGTGAGGCAATAGGGTAGTTGCCCATCTATATATTTGTGCATGCTTATATAATAGAAACTATGTTGTATTGTCTATGCATGCATGATATTATCTATTATTCCATCTCACTTCTGGTTTAAGTTTTGCAGATCACCTCTATGAAGTTGTTGGGATAGCTTCAAGGACGAATGTACCCTCATCTTCGCTTACACTTCACTAGCATTCTCTGTCCCTCTTCCTCATTTTTTCAGATTCGGTTTTTGGTATCTAACATGCTTAGATTGGTCATTTAATCAATACAATTTTATGGTTTTTGTATGCACGAAATTTCTGCCTAAAAACAGAAATTTCATAACTTTGTTGAGTGTGTTGCAGCTCAAATCAGCAAGCAATAGCTTGCTGATTTTTGCAGGTTCTTACCAGGACAAGAGGGCATGCTGCCCAATCACATGTACAACACACCCTCCAACAACTCCTCTCACTGTGGTAACGTTTTCTTCTTCCCGATCTACTCTAAAATACAGTAAACGCAAGCCTGAAGGAGTTGTACCCAAGCGACTTGCTTTCCTTTCAGTCTTTACTTTGCAAGCTTAGCTAGATTAGTCGTGATTTCTACAGGCATGCTTAAAGCTAAAATAATCTAGAGTAGATCTCACACTTAATTGTTAGCTTAGAGTCCGTGGTGGCTTAGATTAGATCTCTATTTTCCGTTGCATGCAAGTTTTAGTTTCTCAAGTCTTTATCTTACACATGCACATGCTAACACCAGTTTCATAAAGGCATAAAGTAATCATCTTTTACAATTCCACAAGTTACTTTCAGTTCTTACACTTCACATGTGCAATCCAATAAACTAAGAACTCAATCATTAATTCCGGTTTGGGTCCCCAAGGCCTCTCCGGAAATTAAAATTTTAACTTGCAATCCATTTGTTTAAAGGCATTAACCTTCTTATCTTTCAGTTTTAGTATTTTAGCAATCCTTTGATGAGCAAGCTACAAGCACTCAATCACACTTCGCAATATTTAGCTCATAGGTCTAAAATAAACTAATTAGACTTAATAGGACACCATAATTCGCCATCTTCGCCATTTAAAAACTGTGGTTTTTGAGGAAAGCCATGGAAAGTTTTCCGGAGTACTCGGCCTTAGGGTTGACCTGTGAAGCTAGGGTAGGCCTCGTTGCCTCACTTCTTGAGCATCCAACAACCACTTGGTAATAGGGTTTTGGGTTGACACCTAGAGAGTTTTGGGTTGACACCTAGATAGGGCTAAAATTAATCTCACACTTAATCACATAATTTAATTTTTGATCTACAACATCAACAATACAATTACACACTTGCAAAGCTCACTGATCTCACTATCTTTCAATTTACATTCATATGCAAGCTATCTTTGATGTGATGTAGAAACAATCTTTCATCTGGAATATTTGGCTTTCCATGTTTTTATCTATCCTTAATTCTTGTACTCGTGGTGTGATCCTTCAAGAAGTGCGCATCCACCTGGAGGCATTCTCTTGATTGGGTCTTGAGTGCTTTGCGTCTCTTGGCCATTGAAAAGCAGTCCAACGGAACTCTATCTGTTGTGAGCATGCTTGGCTTCATGTGTTGATGATTGCTTTATCTTGAGTATCTTTAATTCCTGCACATTTCAAGCACTTGTTAATATTTTGTATCTAGTCTTAATTTGGATATCTTAGATATTCTTTGTGTCTAGTTGTATCTATCTTGTTGTAATACTTTGTAACTTGTAATTATCTTGTAACGAATATCCCCTTAACATAGTTGACCCCATTGCCCAATCTTAGGCACTAGTCTTAGTTGCCCTAGGAAAAGGTCTGACTTTCATACTTAGATAGTTGCATCTTGCTTTTGCTGACTAACATCCTAGGCTAGATTCCCCTTAACCTTTTAACCAATTAAAATCAACTCCTAGAACATTAAAACTCTTAAATATCATCTAGTAACTAGGGTCTACCCCCCTTGGCTTCCCTAGGAGTTAACCTAGACAGAAGAGGTTCAAGTCAAAGTGACAGCGTGGACTTTGAACCTAGGCATTGTGCCTTCGAGGACACACTAAGTGAGCAGGACTTAGCTCACGTTTGCAAGTGTGTATAAGGACGGCAACAACCCTAATAGCCCAAACAAAAAATTGTCCAAAAGATATAGGACAACTACAACAAATAGGCAGCATAGGGTAATGGTCTTAGGGCTGTCATAACAGACCCTAGGGACTGGAAATAACTAGGTGACAACAACACACAAGAAAGACATCAGAGGCAACCATAGAGGAACTGGTGACAGCCTAGGAGAAGCTAGCAGTAGCCTAGGAGAATGCTAGCAACAATCTAGGAGGAGGAAGACAACAACTACAGTAGAATGGCACCAAGAAGGAGAAAAGGCGGCAGCACTAAAACTCCAGATATCAACCCAAAACAACAACCTCACTCAGTAGCAGACTAGTACGACATCAATAGAGAAAAGGTAGCTGGAAAGAAGAGAGAAAGAGGGGCCGCGACACCCTTAAACCAACAAGAAGAGAAACCAAGGAGGGCCGAATCCTCTACCAGCAAAACCAAGGTAGACGCACCCTTCAAACAACATGAGAAAGCTCCAAAGATGATAGCTGTACTCTCCACCAACAACAAGAAGAGATACCGTGCCACCAAACAACTGTAGCCTGTACCCTAACCAAGAACTTAGACAAGGAGAGGCCGCAACAAAAATCAAACCAAGAGTTTGCTTGGAGGAAGAAAATTTATAAGAGAGTGAGGGGTGAGGTTCTTTTTATAGTTTAGGAAGGGGTTAGGGTTAATTAAATTAACCCTACCTTTTAGGGTTAATTAAAACCCAAATAAAAACAAAATAAAAACAATTATTATTTTAATTAATAAAATTATTAATTAGAAAGTCAACAAGTCAAAGTGACTAGAAAAGACCAATACCACAAAAGAAATTAAGAAGGACGTGGCCCAAGCAAGAGGAGGTAACAAGACAAAGTCAAAGGGGTCTTCTTCAATGGCAAGATGTCCACATAAGCCTCATGATAACTTATAAGCTTTTATCATCCCAACATAAGAGCAATGTCACTGATGTGATCATGTCCTTCTTCTTAACTGCTCCTAGGTCTCATGGACCATTCTTGGAGAGAAGAAGATCACACATCATCTCGTCTTGGCATTTAACCATGAACCACTTGGTCTCAGACCAGGATACCCCAGAACACATTTGGGGGCTCTAGATCACCACTAGGGTCTTATCCACCAAGGAACACAACCAAGGATCAATCCAGGCATGAGCAAGGATTCCCTGGTACACATCCAAGGGCCCTAGAACACATCTAGGGACTTATATCATCAAATTGCTTGGTCCTTGACCAAGAACTGCCTGGTCCTAGACCAAGATACCCTATAACATATCTGGGGGCCCTAGATCATCACTAGGGTCTTATCCACCAAGGTACACAACCAAGGATCAATCCAAGCACCGAGCAAGGATTCCCCGGAACACATTCAGGGGCCCTAGAACACATCTAGGGACTTACATCAAGAACCCCAACAATACACTTGGGGCCTGTTATCCATCAAAGTTGCACTAGGATGGACTTCCAGCGAGTCGCCAAAGTTTGAACATTGTTGTTCAAAATTCAGAGTTCAAAAGTTCAGCTGGTCGTAAAGACCACCCTTTTTCTTTTACATTTCCATAAAAATTGTAATAAGAGATGTTCCATGATGAACTTGTAAAAGATCTTAGTCGCCTTAAGTCCTAAGCATGAGTTATACTCTGGAGTGTTTTTTTTACTTACTAATTATATTTTGCCGTTTTCAGGCAATTTATAATTTATGAGTTTTTTCACTCAATCCCTCCAGAGCTGGAGTATATGCCCATGGTTAGGCTTGAGCATGGATCTAAGCCTAGTGTCTAATGTATATTACCATGCTAAACATTCTCTTAGAGTCTTATGGAAATGTACTAAGTCCCCCTTAGGATTTTTAAATTTTTTTAGTTAATTAAAAAATTGTCAGAATTCGGCAATTTTTAATTAAAAAATAAAGATGTATTAAAAAAGTGGTACTAGGGGACTAAATATGTCATGGGGATGCTCATTTTTGGACCTATAGCACCCATATTACCTAAGTACCCACTTAGTTGAGCAAAAATAGTGATTTTAATCACTTAAAAGTCATTTTTGCTCACAAAACCCAAAAAAGTCAAATAAAATCAATAAAAAATCAGCAAGGGCAAAAATAAAGGAAACATGTGGGGACATGTTGAAGGCAAAATAAAAGCCCAAAAGTCAAGGTGATGGTCAAAGGGAACAAATCCGATTTGATTGAGGATTGATTGGTGATGTGTTATCAAGATTTAAACATGTGCATATTGGGAAGTGCGCCCCTCTTGGAGAGGTGGCGCATCCTTGAGATGGCAGCCCACTATGTTGAGAGGTGGCGCACCCTTGTTGCCTCAAAT
>ML812112.1:4668-37160 GCA_009831015.1 Picea engelmannii
CAAAGTTAGGAATAAATCTCCTCAAAAAATTGATCTTTCCCAAAAAAGATTGAATCTCTTTTCTATTTCTAGGAATATTAATAAGGTCAATAGCCTCAACTCCTTTAGGATCAACCTTAATTCCATCCTTTGCAACTATATGTCAAAAACGTTTACCTTCCTGCATGGAAAAGTGTGATTTTTTTTGGGTTTAGGGACAAACCAAACTTTCTGCATTTTTCAAAAGTTTGTCTGAGGTGCACCAAATGTTTTACATCAGAATTGGAAAAAATAGTTAGATTGTCTAGATAAATAACAACAAACCTATCTCTCTCATCGATGAATGTGATATCTATTTCTCTCTGGAAAGTTCCTCCTGCATTCATTAAACCAAAAGGAATTTTATCATACATAAAATCTCCCCATGGAGTAGTAAATGCATTCTTTTCTCTATCATCTTCATGAACAACAATTTGATTATATCATGAGAAACCATCAATCATAGAAATTATTTTAACTCCTACTACCTTCTCTAAAACATGGTCCATTTTTTGGAGTGGGTAGTTATCTTTAAGAGAAGACCGATTTAAGTTCCTAAAATCAACACAGAGTCTTATCTCACCATTTTTCTTCCTAACAGGGACCAAATTGGCCACCCATTCAGAGTATCTGAGGGGAACAATGATTTTTGCATCAAGGAATTTTTTAACCTCTTTTTTTATTACTGGCAAAAGAATTGGGTTTATCTGTCTAAGATTTTGCTTGAAAGGCTTAATACCATGCTTTAAGGGAATTTTGTGCTCAATAAAAAAAGTATCATAGGTTTTTAATTCATCATAAGACCATGCAAAAACATCTTTATATTGTTTAAGTAACTCAGCGTATTTACTCTTTATTTGTGCCAAAAGATATTTTGATATTTTGACCATTTTGGGATTTTCATTAGTTCCTACATTACAATCTTCAACTTCTTCGGGTTGAGGTCACAAAGTAAAATTTAAAGGTATATCATCCTGGTCAATCAAACTTTGTATGGGTATCAAACCTCTGGGAATTTGATTTTTTTTAAGTAAGAGCATGCGATGATTTGCAATTTTATCTTGGAAATTTTTTGGGTTCTCTCCTTCCTACAAAATCTAGGCAGGATCATTCTGATTTTCTTGATCAATGTGGGTCTCCGAAAACTCATCTACCATTTCCAGAAAATGCTTGATTTGTTCATCATCTTCAAAAACTTGCCAATGTTGAACATTGTTTGGAATCGAAGGTCTATTCCTCATCTCAATATGATATTTCAGCTTCAAAATAGTAGGTGGTACGAAAGTCGCAACAGTTTTTGCTAAAGAATCAGCTTGTTGATTTTGCATTATGGGAATAGATTGAATATTAAAAGATGAGAATAAATTCTCTATCTGATCTCAGCCACAATTTGTATACGATCTCAATATTGGATGCTTATCTTGATATTGTTGTTTTATTTGTTTTACAATGAGCTCAGCATCTCCATAAACTATCAAATGTTCTATTTTTAATTTTCTTGTGGCTTCTAATCCTAAAACTAAAGATTCATATTCACAGACAGTATTGGTATAATCAACATCTCATTATAATCTATAAGATAAAGGAGTAACATACTCATCACCTAGTGCCACAAATAAAACTCCAGCTCCTACTCCTTCACTAGATGAAGCACCATCGAAGAACATTTTCCACATCCCTTCTCTAACATTTATATTTTTATTTGAAATTTCTATTTTTTTATTTTCTTCTTCTATACATTCCTCAAAATCATCATCTATGGATAATATACAATTTCCTAAATCTTGATCGGAAAAATAGACTTGATAGTTATTGGGTTTTTGGGTTTTTGAGAGTCGCTTACAGTATAAGTCAGTCTAGTTTCTATGTACAATCGAGTAAATTGTCCACCAAAAATTGGAATTGTAGCATATGTCATATCTAACTGAACTGATCCTCCTAGATTGGCACCCCGAGATATGGATAGAAGCATTCCATACTTGGCAGGAACATCAACAACAACCACATCCATAAGAATTCTTTTCACAAGAACCTGAGCAAGATTTACATGAAAATCAGATCATGTCACTGAGAGGGGGGGAGGATGAATCAGTGACACAATTATTATATCAATTTTTCTTTTGTTAATGAAAACAAAATTTTAACACGATATTTTATCATGGAACCCAAATGGGAAAACCAAAAATTATTTTATATTAACTGCAAAATTTTGTTTTACATGTTACATAGAAGGAAGATAATCTTCCTTTTCGATCAATGCCAACTGATCAGGATGCACCCACACCCTTGTTCACCAGCACCAACTGGTAGGAGGTTTCAAGCCCCTGTTTAGTCAACTACAACTGAAAAGGAAGCACCAACTCCCTCTGCAAGCACCAACCTGCTTTTGGACCACCCAACCACCCTTATTTTCTGAATCTAGTGAAACTTATGTATCAAGTGTTTACTGCATATTTATTTTCTTCTCTAATTAATATATCTTCTGATTCATACTGCGGAGTCACAATATTCTCATCACTCTTCCTCATTTATATAATCTTCAAAATGGTGTGAGAGTGATAAACTGTGTCCCTTTTTTTGGACCATCTCACCTCTTCATTTAACTTAACCATAATCATTGTTTTATCATTTTTACCGTGAAGGATTTTCATAAATTGATCACAGTTATGGATAAATTTCATCCTTTTAACTCGATCTCGAATCTCTACAATTTATTTACCGAAACCGAGTTCTACAGAGGCGCTTCTTTCAAACCATTACATGTGACCGAGGGATACAAAACCACGGGCTTTATCAACTTTAGCCACGTATTATATTATGCTTTTTAAATCTCGTATTCTATATGACCAATGGCAGTGACCAGACGCTAGGACAAATGAGTACTTGAGTGCTTATAGATTCAACGATCACGATATAATCCCCTGATGATATTGATGATAGTTGAGACATCGAGAACTTCAGGATTTCAACTTTTCAGATATTCAAATCAGATCGGACAATTTATTTCATGGAACCAGATCAATGGTCATATTTAATCCTTACACTCATCCTTTCATTGTTTAATCCGACGGCTAGGACTTAATCAAGCATTGATATGGATGGCCACCATTTACTTTGTGACTTCATGTTTCATGTGAGTGTGATGGTTAGGCAAGGTAGTGGAGTGTGGTAGTGGTGCACGGAAGTGGTATGGATGAGTGGTTTTGTGGTTTACTCATAGGGGGGTGTAGGTGGTAAGTGGTAAGGAGTGAGGGGGGTCCGAGTTAACAGGAAGGCGACACATTATGAGGGCCCCGCTAGGGAAAAACCACCAACTTAGACCCCACCCCCACCGTTAAAGGCAGAAAGGTCAGGGGGTCTGATATTCCTTGTCGACCATAGATCTGAGTGCCCAATTATCAGTTACTGAGATTACCGTGCCCTTTAACACAAAGCTCCAAAAATTTCATGGCACCGTTGAAATTAGGATAAAATCATTTTATGGGTTTTTGCAATTTAACCTTTCTTCATTTTGTCACCAACCGTAGATATATTTGGAGAGTGACCATCGACAGTCGATGTGGATTGTGTAACGACAAATTGCAAGTGATTTAATTCATCACCCAATCTTTGCATGTGTATCAACGGTCTTGATCTGATATGATCGTTGACTAGTCCTCCAATGATTCTTCTGAGATTCATCGCACCATCTCTTATGAGATTTGATATCCATTCGCTCACCCTCCTGAGATTTTATCTCTGCATATCATAATGTAACTTTGATTTTCATTTTCTAACTCTCCTGAGCTTTAATCTCAGCATATCAGCATACTATAACTTTGATTTTCATTTGCTAACTCTCCTGAGATTTAATCTATGCATATCGTCCAACTGTTTGACATCAACCAATATATGCTAACAGAATATTGTTGATATAAATGACAATTCGTCATACCAACTTATCATCACATCAATGATATCGACTATTGACATCAATGACAATATATTAATAACACTATATCCAACAATACAACTAAATCTTTAATCATACCCAAACACTTAACCTTTCTAGAATCAAACGAGTATAAATCTTGATAAGGTCTAGTAATTTCAAGGCCCAATTTTTCCATGATAATCTTAGGCATTAAATTATGCGAAGCTCCTGATTCTAACATGCAATTGTGAAGTAAATGATCGTGCACAGTGAGTGTAATATTTAAAGGAGCAACAGAATCCTTACTGTTTTCAATGTGTGGTCCAAATATGATTGTAGGTTTTTCATCATCTTGACATTTAGCATCAGAAAAATGTATTTCTTTAGCGATTTGTTTCTTATAGATTGGATTTCTAGCAAGTTCAACCAGAGGCATTGGAATTTTAATTTTATGCAACTCATTTTCTAGATTGAAAGTTCCAATTGATTTTTCAATTTCCCTTGTATGAACTTCTGCTTCTTTATTTTCTGGCTTCTTAGCCAGTACTTCTTTCATTTCAACTTTCTTTATTCAGACAGCGTGTGTTTCAGTTGATGGTTTTGTAACTGTTGCCTCATTTTCTTTGTTTCGTGATAAAATCTTTTTTGGTGGAATATTTGTAGAAGATTTTTCTCTTGGCCTCAAATCATATTTGTGTTGAAGCTCGACCATTATTGAATCAGCGAGACCTTTGTATGTAGAGTCTCCCAAATTGTTGATATTTTCATCATCATTAAACAGAGATTCCATATCCAAGGATTTCTCATAATCCTGTTTGGTTAAGTGAGGCTCAAGATCATCATCATTGAGGTTGGTTATATCTTCATCTAATTCATCATAATCTTGTGCCTCATCTCTCTGTGTGAAATTATCAGTTTTAAAAGGATCTTGAATCTTTTGTTCCTCAATTTTTATTTTCCTTTGTTGTATCTAAGGATTAGGATTTCTCCTGAATTGATTTCTAACATATGGATCAGGTTTAGCTTGTTCCATTTCCATCCTAGAAATATTTTTCGATAGATCTTTAATATTTTTTTCCATTTCATCCATTTTTTCCTCTACAGATTTTCTAGATCCAAGGGGGGCTGCATGTTCTTTAAAACACATGGTTTCTCTTGTTCCCATCTAAACTTTAGTTTTCAACTTCTTGGAATCCATCATATTTGATTCAACCTCTATAGCATCATCTTGCATAACTTCTAAAGTAGTGGATCTTTTTTCCCTCAAACGTAGAGCGAAATCAGAATCAAAAGCTCCTGCAAAAGTGAAATTTGCAGCTAATTTGTAAGGTTTAGCTTCAGCTGGGATTTTTTGATAAATCTTATTAAATATTTGAATGAACTCTATGAATGATTCTGATGTCTTATTTCTCAAGGCTCCAAATTTGGTTAAGTAATAAAGATGATCTTTTTTCTCACCACATTGCCTTATGAAGGAAGTTTCTAGATCATTATATGATGGTATAGAACCTATTGGAAGTCCTCTGAACCAGGTTCTTACCTATCCTTCAAACATTTGTACTAATAATCTCATGTAAACGTCCTCATGATCAACACCAATAATATCATCAAATTGATTGAAAAAGGCTATATGTTGTGTTGTTGTTAAATCCCCTTCCCATGTGAATTTAGAGAGGCTCTTCATGTAATTTTCAGGTAAGTCATGCAGGATAGCAAGAATAACTAAGGGAGAATATCTAGTAGCGAACTTGGCAAAGATCGTATGGGGTTGATCTTTTCCACCATCCCCTAAATCTCCAGCATCGGCCATTGAAATTTTAGGAGACGTATTTCGAGGACTAAAAAGGAGATTATCAAAAACTTCAAAATAATGATCTACTGATCTTTTGACTACTTCGGGATGGTGTGAATGAAGTTCAGGAAAATGATCGTGATAAGATGGAAGATCTAAATGAGGGAGGAAAGGAAAACTTGATCTTCACTTCTCATATTTACCAGATGTATAGATAGGAGAAGTAGTAGGTGATGAATCTGAGTATAAAAAATAATCTACAGGGTTTTTGGAAACATAAACTTTTACTTCGATAAGAGAAAGAATCGGCTATGTACTAATGAGAGTAGGAATTGAAATGGATTATTTATTTTTACTGGTAAAAGTATCTATCAATGAAATAGGGATGGTTTGGTCAATCTCAAATTTTATTTCAGGAATAATTGTTTTTGGAGTTTCTAGTTTAAATTCAGACTTACTTGTTAATGTTTCTGCAGAATGAACTTGTTTAAAATTTTCTTTAATACTTAGTTCTTCAGCGGGAATCTTAACATTAACTTGCACAATTCTAGGTTGATAGACCTTACCTGTTGATGTAGAATTTTGTCTGAGATATCCCTTCAGTTTCAACAATTTTTCCAGATCAAAAATTGGCGTAGTCTGCTTTTCGTCTGGGTTTTTCCTGGTATTTTTTCAACCGAAGGCCAAATTTTCCTACAATGGAGTCACCAAGTGAAAAATGAACCTTTCCACATATTCAATCTTTGTTCACCATAAAAGACCAAAATTTAACTTTGTCATTCTCCCAGGGAAAAAATGATTTCGGTTCTTCATCCCCGGCAACGATGAAAAAAAGATGTTGTTCCTGAGATTGATGCTAAGGCTCAAAGCATAATATCATGCATCAAAGGTTTTAAATGAAGTGTTTTTATGAGTGATTTTTTCTACCTTCAATTTTCTAAAAAATAATGTTTAAATGATATTATTGATAAGATAGTAAAGAGGTTGTATCTCGTTATCTGATTTGCAATTATAATGTCAAATGATGTAGAAGTGATTTACAAAACTGTTAAAAAAAATTCAGGTATCAATTATAGATAAGTCTTGCCTTGTTTGCAGTAGAAGAAAAGTAGAAGATGCACCGTTGAAAGGAGATAAAAATGCAATAATTCACACAGGTCACAGGTCTTGTTCTACTCACAGTAATAACAGAGGAAAATTTGTTACTGAATGAACTTATGATATATTATGATCACTGTAGATGTAGTACTAAATTGTAATCATTCACTCTTCAAAAACTACAGAAAGAAATTCATAGAAATGGAAACACAGAGGAAACACATAACTCAAATTGATCGAAACTTAGAATCTTTGTCTGCACTTGTATTGATATTCAGAAACAAATTCTTGTTTACATTCGGCAAGAAGCAGCCTCGAATAGATATAAAATCTATCTATTTATACAAAAATTGTCTCAGCTGAAAATCATTGAACATCCCACAATATTTTCCTAAAAATAGAATTCAATCTGAATAAAATAATAGCATGCAGGTATTATTGAGTTTTGACATGATGTGTTGGCACTTCATCATGTCCTTTCATTTGTTCGCAGATGTGCTCATGTTCCTGTGTTCTTTGACCTAGGTACACATGTCTATTAAGGCCACCACAATCATTGGCTTACTGTCTTTGCCATCTAATTTCGTTACCATTTGTCCCTTCGAATACGTTCACTGGGATAAAGAATTGCATTTGAAACTATGGGGGTGGTAATTGGACAGGTAGCTCAGCGTTGGCTCGTTATGGGATGGCTAACAGTTATGGGGAAGAGTAACAATTCACGAATAGGATGATGTGAGGACAAGTGTCCAATAATGAGGTGGGATGATTGTATGCGAGAATGTAGGTGGTAGGGATAGATGGGGTAAGTGACGTGTAGAGAGAGGGGAAATGTAGGTGATGAAGTAGACATTGTCGGGAGCGTGGAGGGTGTGACAGGTTGGAGGGTGAAAGGTAGAGTGGGTGGAGGAAGTGGAGGAAGTGGACATTTTATATGTTCTTTTATATTCTCCCAGCTACACTCGCTTTTCTATGTTCATTGAATTGGGTGCACATGTCCATCAATGCTACCACGAATATCGAAGGCTCAATCCTTTCATTCAATTCAAAGGTGAACATCCTTAAACTCCATATGATAAATTCCTTAAACTTAGACCTAGATGCACATGCATCTTTTTCCTTCACATAAATACTTTTTAGAGAAAGGTTTATTTCCTGATAGCATTTATGAATAGCATATACCTTTTGATATAGATCCTGCTGAACAACCTCCATCTTCTCATTGATTTTTTATGCTTGTGTTTTGAAGGCATTAATATCTATTGTTGTGATCTATGTTAGGGCCAATTTTTCCTGCAATTGTTCAATCGAATTGTCCCACTGAGTGATCAAACCTTTTTTGGTCTATGAACTCTGGTAGAGAAGCTCAAGGTTATCCTATAACGGTTTCATTTGATGTTGATAACTAGCCTTGATTTTATAAATGTCCTGATTCATCCTGCTTCTAATAGTTTGTTATGTACTATGTATCTCATTCTTCAATTTCTCTAATAAGAGACATTTATGTTGTAGTTGTTTGATTAAATTTTCCATTGACCATTGATTGGAACTGGAAAAATCCCCTAGTGAATATGCAATTTCCTTTGCAAACTTAGGATCTTCTTGGTCTTTCCCATCATACACCAATCTTTGTCTTTTGGTCACTACTCTGTCCTTTTGGTGAGATTCTATTTTTACAATATCCTTTTGTTTCTTGCTGAAAATGAAAATTGAGGGAGGCATCTCTTTAGGTAAGAGAGGACTAAGATCACCAACATTAATGAGATCTGAATTAGGATTTCTAAAACTTGTTTGTAAAGGGGTTAATGATGTGATAGGATACATGATTGTTGTGGAATGTTCCTGATATTGTATCTGGGGTGTCAGTAGGAGTAGTTGGTGTTGAATGAGGAACAACTTGTACCTGATTCGAAATCTTCAAACCAAGCCAATACTTGTGGATCATTGAGTCCTGATAGTGATGTTTTTATTTCTTGAAATAAATTTTCTGTACTTTTTGGGACTTCTTCAACTTTGTTCTTAGTGGAGCAACTTGGCTCAGATCCTATAAGTTTAGCTTCATGTGAAGAAGGAATGGGTTTTGATTCTCCTTGTAGCATCTTCAGGAAACTGTTTTGTCTATGCTTTTGAAAAATGAGGAAACCATCATGTTGGTCAGGAGGCAGAGTCTGGAATCTTCTTTGAACTTCTTCATATGATCTAACTCCTCGAAACATCTCATCATAGGGAGAATCTTCATGGATGTATCGCTTCATGTTAAATTGAGCCAAATGATTTTCCACTATCTTATGTGGATCATGTTTCTTGAATTCGATGTCAACTAATTTGACATCTTCTAGGGCCACATCCTCGACTTTAGAATGACCAAAATCTAATAATGTTAACATACCAACTTGAATGGGAAAAGTTATCCAAACCTTTTTCTGAGGTTCTTTCAATTCCTTGTTGATACCTCCTGCTACTATTTGTATGCCACTTCTATGCATACCAACCTGTCGGGTAAGAACTATGGAAGGGCATGAGGAGGAATAGAAAAACCAAATACTCTAATTAAGGAGAAATTCTCCTCAATGAACCAGTCCGAAAGTTTTCCCAAGTTCCCCATAATCTTTTCTGAAATTTTGGGTGGTGGGTGGCCATAGATAGCTATGTGAACAAGTACCACTATGCAGTGACAGATTTCGTAAAAGAAATATTTGGCATTTTCCTCCCATAATTTGGAGTTGTAGAAATGTATTGGCTCAGAATAGGTTGGGGTCCAACTCCAGTTCATCAGGGGGAATGGGTTCATGAAACAAATGACATCCATAATATATGTTGACATGTAAAAAGGAGCAAGTTTCCCTTTTGATTTTGATGTTTGATACTTAGCAATTTACTTGACCAAATTATCAGATAGCATTTCAACCCAATTGAAGGTATAACCCTCGGTTACTTCTTTAATTATGGCTACCCACTCAACTAAGAAAAGTGTAGGGTTATTTTTCCCAAACAGACGCCAAAGCATCATGGCTATATATAACATATGAGCATCTAAGGATGTTGTGGAATACATACAATGAGTGTCGGCTCTGAATTTTTTTGGATGTCCCCATCAGGTCTTGATTATATCATGACCATTTCTACCATATTGAGAAAATTATTTTCTCTCGAAATATAGAAGATATGTTGCATTGTAAGTATATTTGGGCATAGGGGAAAGATTATACATTACTTGTAGATTCTCTGGTCGAAAAGAGCCAACGGCGGTCTGCTGGTAGCTAATGACACTTCTAGTTTGAATTTCGACATGTTTCACAACCCAATTTATCATATCATTGTAAGGTATATTTCTAGGCCGTGCAGCAATCTTATAAAGTTCTGACTGTGCTACCAATCTAAGATTGGATAAAAAGGACTCATCGTCTTCCTTGACAGAGTCGTCTGGACAGTTAATAATATCATTCTCTAAGATATCAAAAACCTACTTCCAAGACTTAATGGCATTTGTAACTCGTAGAGTTGTGTCTGATAGAACATCTTCATTTGGATTGGAATCATCACTTGATGCATCAATCTTCTTTGCAGCTTTTCATGGCACCATAATCCTCAAGAAAATAAAAATAGCATGCCTGTAACAAGAGAAGTTTGTAATATTTTCACTGAATGAAAAATTGGTAATAGAAAATGGTAAAATAACTTTGAAATTCGAAGTGCTTTATTCATAAATTCTATCGATATTCATATAGATCTATTGATGAAGAATTTATTAGAAACTTAATGGAATTTATTACCTGGTGATTCAAAATCTTTATTGAAATCATTAACCTTCGTCAATCATAAATGTCATTAATACTTCGACAGTTCAACTTTCAGAATTTTTGGATGTGACGGGATGGAAATCTTTCAAAGTTTGAAACCGCGGAGTGATTAATTAATACTTAATCATGATTAGTCTATGTTATTAAATGTTTTATTAATTTTTTTAAACACTTTTTACTTTTTGTAATATTCATTACTTCGGTGATTTGATACTTTGGTGCTTTAATACTTCAGTTCTTTGATACTTTGGGGCTTTGTGAACTTGATATTTGTTAAAACTCTCGAAGGGAAATCTCTCAGAGTGACATGGCATAGATGACGTCATTCTTGATGACGTTTTAAGAAAAGAGAGGTGCCACATGTCACTTGAAAATGTGTGAACCATCCGATGTAAATGTCAAAAATAAGTGTCATGTGTCAACCCAAGAAATGATTTAAAAGACACGTGTCCCATGGCATGTCTGTAAGTCCTTTAGTAATTATCACGAGTTACTATCTTCGGGACTTCAGAGTTTTAGATTTTTTTGTTGTTTAGATTTGTTGGAATACCCGAAGCGTAGAACTCTGAAGTGATCGTTAAAGACTTTATTTTAAAACTCGGGAACCTTCTAAACATCGGAGATCATTAGGACCATTCGATCAAATTAGAGTAACTCATCGATGATAGATATTGTAAGTGCCTTATTGATAAATAACAACCAATGGATCTATTTTAAAATTAAAAGGCAATTCTCTAAGTTTTTTTCTTTTTGGGTAAAAATTTTATTTCTAAGAGGCAAAATCTATAGTTCAAAAGTTCAAAATTATACGTGTTCTAACATAAAAAATGGAATAATCTCATAACATTAGATTCTTGACTTAAGAAGAAATGGTTGAGATTGAGAAAAATCTAGTTTATTAACAAGAAATAACTTAGAAGTTTCAAATATTGTGGGAAGATGAATCGGTTGTTTGCTTGAATATTTAGGATTATATTGAAAATAATATAGAACATTATCACCTTCCCTCTTTTGGACCATCAAAGGATTTTATTTCATCACCTCAAGTGCTAGAATCTTATGAGAAATTGTTGCAACATAATAAGTTGTGCATTAAGAATATAAAATATATAGAAAAAGGTCTTATGGAAAATGTTTTGACAAAGAGGTCAAAAACATAGTGGAAATCCATCTTTATTTTCCGAAAATAGATAAATATATTAAAATATTTTCTAAGAAATTATTTATTTTGTGGGCCCCACTTAATCAACCTACTTTTATTCATATTGAATTAAGTAAAATTAAGTGAAATTTTATTTGAAGAATAGGAAAATTTTAAAAAATACTTGTCCAAAAATTGGTCACCTATTTCATCAACTAGTTAGGTTTTAATATAAATTTAGTTTCTATAACTGACTATCATCATGTATAAATAGTAGAAAGAAATATGGGAGAAAGGATTTTTGGATGAAACATTTTTGTAAGAATTACCTCTACATATTGTCAATATTGAGAATCCATTTCTAGCTAGACAATTGATGATAAAAAAAAATGTTCATTGTTAATCATGGATTACTCTAGATTTGGAAAAGCATGGAATATATTGCAAGGAATGTTTATTTATGATTCAAATTATTGTACAAGTTACTAATATTTCTCATTTATCTTTTCAGCAAAAATATTTCAACTTTATTGATGTGAGACTATGCAATGTGATTTGATTAGAAGATTATTCATTTAACAAAGTTTTATTGCAATTGTGGATTTGTTTCTTCTTTGACTCAAAATCAGTTTTTTGAAGAAAAGGATTTACATTTAATATTTCATTCTATTTTGTTTATTATCAACATTAGTGTCATTGCAGTTTAGTATTTCTATTCCAAGTTGTTAATAGTAAGCTAGATAGAACTAATAATCCATTTTTACTTTCAAGAAAAATTTCAAAAAAAAATAAAAGCTCATCGAAAGGTTGATGGGCCATTCATCCATAGATGTTTTCCACATCAAATAGAAAAGAGTCTAATTGGGGTTATTTTATGGGTTAAACCCATATTGTTGATGTTGGGCAGTTTTCCATGTCAACAAATTTGGTGCTAGAAGGAGGGATGTCATTGCACAGCTTAGTCAAATCCAAGAAACATATTATCTACTAGTCTTACATTAAAAAAAAAATGGTGATTATTCGAATATAGAAACAATCATTGGTAAACCTATTTACCAAGACATAGAGAATATTACAAAAAATATAGAAATTGAATAGGATATTTGATACACAATTTCCAATGAGAAAATGAATTCCTTACAATGAATCACTAGATATTACACTAGAAAGAATGGTGAATTACCAACCAACCCTTTGCTTCCTCAATAAAGAATTATAACAACAAAAATTAATCACAAACAAACTAACACTTTAGTTCATTCAATCAAATATCTCATTGACTATTAGTTCAGTAAATTTCCCAACCTCTCAACCAGATTCCTCCAACTCCAAACACTATAACTTATTCTATGGTAGTTGATTATTCTAAAGGTGAGTCTGAACAAGAATTAGAAACTCGGAACTTAGAAACTATTTCTATGCATTCAGACGTGGAAAATAATCAAAACCACAATCAACCATGGTTAGCTTGGGATGCCTTGTCATTTCTTGGACAGTTGCATAATTTACCAAAGCACCGAGAATGTATTTTTCTTAAGTATCACCTTGATCTATCTAGATCTTTAGAAGATCACATTAAAAAAATTATTCTAGATATTTGGTCGACAAATGTTCAACAGAAAGGCATAGTGTGCCATATTTTCCACAACACCTTTGAAAACAAATCTTCAACTTGGTATTTCAATTTACCAGTTGGTTCAATAACTAACTAGGGTGATTTCCATTAAAAAATCTAGATAAATTTGGGGAAGAGAATACCACTATAGAACTAATGGTTGAATTATTCTTATTAGAGATGGGTCTGAAAGAAAGAGTAAAATATTTAAACCAAATATTTACTATAGTCGTCAAAAAGTTTAGACCAAAAATATAATCCATATAGGAACTTCATATTGAAGTATATGTTAATGCTCTACAAGCCCCTATTTACATGTTTGTTAAATGGGCTAGAAAGAATATACATTCATCCACTTTTGAGGAAGTGAAAATTTTTTAAAATGAGATGATGAATTGCAAAGAGAATCATGCTCCATTTTCGATGAAAGAAAACATTCTACCTAAGAGATATGTCATGTTTCCTAAGCCTACACAAAAAATAGCTCTGAGTACAAAAGATAAAGATTCCACTTAATTGGACTACTTAAAATGAATGATTAAATGTATAATTAGTGAATTCATCCACATTAAGAGAGACTCTATAGACTGTACTTCATCACAACAACCTTAGAGACCTTTTTGGGAGACCAAATATCCCCTCAAAACCATTAGAACCATTACCTCTACCAGCTAATATAAATCTATACCTAGAGGGGGTGACCATGGATAATTATTGTAATTACCATTAATCCAATCATTCCAAGAAACCTATCCACAATGGATCAATACCATGAATATTGTAACTAATAGGTTTATCAGTGAATGCATTCAAATCGAATAACCCACTTTTAAACCTAAGGGTAAAACAAGAGAGGAAATTGAGGAGCAGTCAAAAGAAACAACCATGGTTCTTTGGGATATGATTATGGGTTTCAAAATTAATGATAATGAGACAGTGGTGGAAGAGACGCACATTAGAACTATTACCTTTACAAGATAATCTAAATCTAGACCTAGAGGGGGTGGTTATGGATAATTATTGTAATTACGATTAATCCAATCATTCCAAGAAACCTATCCACAATGGATCAATGCCACGAATATTGTAACTAATAGGTTTATCAATGAATTCATTCAAATATAAGAACCTACTTTCGAACCTAAGGGTAAAACAATAGAGGAAATTGAGTAGCAGCCAAAAGAAACAACCATGGTTCTTTGGGATATGATTATGGGTTTCAAAATTAATGATAATGAGGAAGTGGTGGAAGAGACGCACATTCAAAGTGATTATAATCTAATAATTAAAGGACCTATTCCATAGGTTAGTTCTTATAATCTTTTGATTCTGAATAACAAGAAAACTTGGACTTCTACCACTAAAGTTATGCCTAGAAATTATGTTGTTGTGAAACCTTCAACTAGTAAACAAGCTCCTAGCCCAATTGAATATAACATAGTTGAATACCTTAAGAAGATTAAGAAAAACAGTCCATTTATTGATCTTGTAAAAATTGAACATCAAAGAAAACTGCTCTTGAATTCCCCAAATGAGCCTTTTGAGTCACAGCCTCAAACTACAAATAAAAATGTTTCAAAAATAGTATCAAATTATGCATACAATGTGACCATCAATGTCATAATCACGGGAAAGAAATATAAATCAAAAACAACCCCTTTCTTGTTGATGTTTGAAATTTTCAACAAGAATGTGCATAAGTTCCTAGTAGATTATGGGGCATCCTCTAACATAATGCCTTACTCTATTTGAAAAAAGAAACAAATTATACTCCTACTAAACACTCCACTTATATCATCAAACTGGATAGGTATGAGGTAAAAGTCATAAATGAGATCAAAGATGTTCTAATCTAAGTAACATATAATAAAAAAGTTCATCAAATAATATGCATCATTATAGTTGATATTCTCGAGGCATGTGGTCTTCTTCTCATCCGGGATTGGTCTCAAAAACTATAGGGAGACTTTGATTTTGACTCATCCCATCTATGGCTACCATAGAATGGATAGCCAAAAAAAATATAATTCTCTATGATAAATATATTAAGCATATCGCTACTAATCTTGAGGCATCAAATGAACCTTCTACTTTATATTTCCTATTCTTAACAATTATTGTTATGATTCATACTTCATAAACTTCACCCCAAACATTTCACCAATTCACCCCCATTGTATTATAGTTGATGTAAATATTACAAACTCAACTAACGTAGTTTTAGATAATGATATTTGGACTTTTTTTTTTATGGATCTAAGTCTCAGGAAGGCACCAGAGCCAGTTTCCTATCGATTAATCCTAAATGAAAATATACTTTCATTTCCTACAAACTAGAATTTGAGTGCACCAACAACATGGAATAATATGAATCATTGGTGAAAGGCCTTAGGAGAGTCGATGATCTTAAAATTAAATGCTTAAAAAATTTTGGTGACTTTGAAATCATGGTAAGATAAATAAAGAACACCATTTCTTACTATTCACCTCATTTAAAAAACTACCCACATGAAGTTATCATATTAATCAATAGCTTTGAATCCTCCAATATCACATTAGTTCTCAATGATGATAATATGGTAACAAAATTGTTAGAAACTACAACTTCCAGGTTATCCCCATTAGAATATTTCAAGTCAAGTAGATTTTCAATCAAGCTACTTTATAGACCTTCACTTACTAACAATATCACTAATTGGTGTCCCCAAGTTGTAGGATAGTCAGTGAAGGAGTGTGTTGTTAAGGCACTCCATGATGTTAAGTCACCGGTTCAAAACCTCTGGGGATAAAAAAATCCGACCATGTTAAGGTTTGGTGTGGCTCAGGCTAGATGAAATCCCTGGGTGATTTTGACGGCTTAGATTCCTCTGAGTCATGGTTTCTCAGCCATAGGCTAGTCCTGCAAGTCACAGACAAACTAGAAAACAAAAAACAAATATCACTAATTGGAGGGTCTTTGAGGGTGAAAAACAAATTATATATTTCCTTACTGATGAGAGAAATTTCAAGCATGGTGTGATTGATGACAAGGACCATGTGAGAACCTTAGAAAGTTGTAAATATGGCATGAAATATTTGAAAATAAACACAACTCCAAAAAAAAAAATTGACTCTTGAAAAAAAAATTGATTTGCAATATAAATTTAATGGTTCAATTGTTAAAACTTGTTAGACAACTGAGAGGGGGGGTGAATCGGTTGTTACCATGCTTAAACAATTATGGTTCTTTTAAAATCTTTGTAGAGACACTGAATGATGATCACAATAATGCAGGGAAATAAACAATGGCACTTTCAGCATCATTCACATATATGAGAAACATGGAGACAGATATTTCCTGAGGAAACCCATGCAGGGTAAAAACCTTTTTTCCTTTATATGATAAGTAATGGTTACATTCTTTACAGTATCATACATATGAGAACCAACTCATAATGAGTCTAAAACCTCAGTTTTGCAAGCTGCAACTTGCTGAGAGCACCAACCCTTTGTTTTCTCTAGCACCCACTAGAAGGAAGCACCAACTCCCTGGTTTCTCTAGCACCAACTAGAAGGAAGCACCAACTCCCTGGTTTCTCAAGCACCAACTAGAAGGAAGCACCAACTCCCTGTGTTCAAGCACCCACTTGAACCTTTGAGGACACCATTCCTCCCTAACTCCTCCCAACCACCCTGAAATATAAATCTTTGCTACTGAAACTTATTACAGTGATATGATGTTCAACAATGGCTTACCAAACTCATCATTGTTCTGTTGCATTTCGTTGCTCTGTCTACCTCTTATGCTCTGTGTGCCATACCCATTCACTACACAGATCCTCTTCTGTTCAATTCAGCTGCTGCACTCTCCTCCTTCTTCACACATGAATCACCTTCACCAACAACAACCACAACAAACTCCAACAGCAACAGCAGCACTATCTCTTCTTTGTATCGTGTATTTATAGATTTTGTGCACCTTGTGTATGCAATGTTCACAATGCCTCTGCATGTTGACTCCGCGCCATTATCCTCCACCTCTCAAGTACTTTGTCTGATCATCATCATGACTCTTCATCTTCTCTGGTGGTTCGCCCCGCATGTCCAGCATCACTGTATGTTATACTGAGATTCCTCAGCCTCTCTGGCAGTTTAGACTCTTCGTCTTCTTTGTTACAGTCGAGCTCATCCTTTCTGTTTTAGTTACGAGCTCAAACCCTTATCCAGCTGTCAATTTCCTCCATGAATCATCTTCATTCCACTGACATATTCCATGTGACTCTTCAACTCCTCTGGAAATCACACCAAAGTCTCTCTGCATCCTCTGGTAGAAACCTTCAATGGTTTCTCGCAGTTTCACTGTGTCGTGCCATAGTAGCCCTCCGATCAACACTTGATCTGATGGTTCAAATTACATCGTGATTTCACCTATCGCGATATCGGGATTCCTGATGTCAATAATCTTTAACATGTCCAACTCTCGATCCCCGATGCCTCTCCATTGACTGGAATCAATGGTCCAGATCAAAGCTTGATCTGACGGTTCATATTACATTGCGATTTCACTTATCGCAATATCGATATTCCTAATGTCAATAATACTTGACATGTCCAACTCTCGATCCCCGATGCCTCTCCATTGACTGGAATCAACGGTCCAGATCAAAGCTTGATTCAACAGTTGTGATTTAAGTCGTGATTTTTCCTATCACGAAATCGGGATTCCTGTAGCATTGTTTCTTTGACATTTCCAACACGCGATCCTCGAAACTCTGAAGTGGTGTCCATCTGCTGATGTCACACGTGGATTGACATGTGTTGAATACTGCCATGTGTCACTCTGATTCATGACTTACATGTGCCTAAAATGTTGAATCAGTCTGACACTTGTCATTACCTGGTTGTGCCACGTGTTCCTAGCTGACGTGGTCTGCTGACGTGAGTCAGGTCGATGGTCTAGATCACATCTTGATCTAACGGTTCAGATTCAGTCGAGATTTCACTTATCACGATTTCGGTATTCTTGATGTCAATATTCTTTGACATCTCCAACACTCGATCCTCGAAACCCCGACAGGGAGTTGGGTCAACGGTCTAGATCACATCTTGATCTGACGGTTCAGGTTCAGTCGGGATTTCACACATCGCGATTTCAGGATTCTTGATGTCAATATTCTTTGACATCTCCAAATCTCGATCCTCGAAACCCAGACAGGGAGTCAGATCAACGGTCCACATAACCCCCTGAAATAGACGGTCCTCCTGCTTCCGGGATTTGTGAGCCCTCTACTCCTTGCACTTTTAAAGATCGTGCAGGTTTTCCTCAATCCAACGGTGGTCGGACCCTATGCTCAGATCTAACGCCTAAGATATATCCTACAGATATGTGTGTTCCTTTTGTCTTCATTCAGATCTGACGGCCATCAGGAATTCAGGATGAGATCCAGCGATCACTGGCGCTTCTCCTCTGAAGCGTACTTTGTCCTTGTTTTTCCTTCGGTGCATACTCTGATCTTGCCATCAATGACAAGCTTACTTTTCCTGATAATAACCTGCCAACAATCCTTTGCACTATCTCTTCTGAACTTATCAGACTTGCTCTACAGCGTCTTCCTAAAATACTTATGGTGCCCGTCTGTTACATTATTCCTGTACTCATGCCATCTTCATTGTTGTACTTTCCATCAATGACAAGCATGCGCTACCTGTTAAACATTTTCCAACAAAACTCTCATTTCAACTTTGAGATATGAAACCATAAACCTAGGTACTACTAAGAACCCAAAAAATGTGAATCTAGGGACTTGTTGCATGAAAACGTAAAAGAAAGCCTACATGATACTATTCAATAAATGTTAGGATGTTCTCACTTGGTCATATGAATAATTCAAAACTTATGACACAATAATTATCCATCACACAATCCTTGTGAATAAATATGTTAAGCCTTTTCAACAAAAGTTGTTGGAGATTCATTCGACCTTGGAAACACTTGTGCAAAACGAATTGAAAAAAAAAAATAGATACCAAGATCATTTTTCAAGTTTCTCACTCTATCATTAGAGAAATTTTGAGGTCTAAAATGTGCCTCCTAAGGAAAATAATAAAATAATAGTTAAAATAATAAAATAAGAGTTATGAATTTTCGAAGGGAAAGAAAGAAAATTGTTTTTCTTCATCGTATTTTTTACTTATCTCCTTATAGGTTTACTCAAATTTCAAGTATATGCACTCATTGGATGCAAAATTAAATTATGCATCCAATAAGTCCACATAATTCATACTTTTAGTAGACTCATTGTGATAAACACAACAAGTACAGAGAAAAAATGTATTTATCTCATGGTGGGTCTATTAAAAGTATGCAGTGTGGGGACTCGTTGGATGTGAAACTAAATTATGCATCCAATAAAATCCTACACTTGAAATTTGAGTAAACATATATGGAGATAAGTTGAAAATAAAATAAAATAAAATCATTTCCCTCTAAAACTATTTACCCTTATAGTTGGCATCATCATCTTGAATCTTATTGTTTATTTTAAAGTTGATGTTGATGGTTGTTGTATCCTTTTCGTCACCTGAATGAGCAAGAGAGGCACACTTGCAAGTTCAGTTGGGTTAGCTTAACAGGATAGAATTTAGTGAAAGAGTTAGACACATCAAGCATAAGAAACAAATAAACAACCAATCTAACAACAATTAAAGAAACTAAACTAAAGTGCATAAGGAAATTAGAACCAAAATCAACCAAATAATTGACCAATATTCATGCCACCAATGGATAGATTGTATTAGTGGAAAAAAACTGAAGATAAAGGGAGACTTATGGGTCCTCTCTTCCTCCAATGGAGGGCTCTTGAAGCCCCAATGAGATATATCTTCTTGCAAATAGAAAACTAAAAGGAAATGGTGAAGAAATCCAAAGCTCATTCACTCAAGAGGTGATGTGAATGGCCCAATGAAAAAGTGCTTGTATGCTCCAATGAGGAAAGAGGTTCCTTGTAGGGGAATAGAGGCAGCATAACAATACAAATAGATTCTTGTAAATATAGTGCACCCATGGCCTCTTTTTATAGAAAATCTTTGAGGCATTATCCAACTGGTCTTTAGTGTGAACAAGGGGCCCTTTAGGGCACCTTTAGGTCTTTGATCAGCCCCCCACTCAAATTCAACTCAGATTTGGGGGTCAAATCGACTTGGAAGCTGAACCAGAAGTGGGTGGGAGGCTAACCAGAATCATAAATGCGTCGTTCTGAGATGTGTGCAGCTTTTTGCATCCACAGTCATGCATCAGGGGCATATGCACTTTTCTTGCGTTTTCAACTTGAGCACGTGCACGCGCTTCCTTTATATTCTGAGTGCATGATGATTTTATAACCAGTTGTATAGTTTGTTCCCTTTGGAAATGCATTTTTGGGCCATGAATTAACTAATAGGTGTTTGGAGATGATGGATTCCTGTGACCATTTGCAGACGAAATTTCAGTGATAACAGATGCCCCCTGATGTGTGAGGTTAGGAGCATACGTATAGCTGAAATACATCAATGTTTCTTCTACTGAGAGTACCATTGTATGAAAGAGTGTTGAGAGGAATTGCAAGAGAAACCCATTGGAGGGAGAGGGGAACCTGTGGGACCCAAACCTTGCGCTAGGGGTGGAAAAATAAAACTGTGTACAAATGAGGCGGGCATGCCTCATGCTCGTGTCATGTAACTCAAAATGTGTAAGACAGTAACTGAAGTTGTATGTTGATGTAGATAACTATAGTTCCCTCTGGGGCGGTTTGGTAATGGAAAAGGAAAATTATAATGGTGAACAAACTCTGAAAAGAGGTGATGACACCTATAAGAAGTGTCTATAATTCACGACCATTGATAGCCCAAAACATTTCAAAGGTCTTCAGAAAATATAAAAACAACTGCAATAGTCACAAAGTAAGACCCACCGTAACATGAGATAGTGTTGAAGTCGAATGTTATGGGGGTCAACGACAGTAGAGAACAATGGTGGTTTTCTCTGTGTCATCCAAGACTCCTCATTGTAAAGGTAATGAGAGTCAAGATATTTTCTCCCTTCTAGAAACTATGTTGATGTCGACAGAAAGGGATACATGACTCCGAGAAGAAAAGAGCCTCTGGAAATCCACGGGATTAGATCAGGAATTGATGAGGAACATGGATGAAGTCGAGATGTGGTATGACTAAATATTGCCCTTGGTTTGAGATATGAGTGGCAGCAACCATGAAACTAGATCTAGCGTTAGGGGTATGACTAGACGTGGGTTTAAATTGTGCCAAAGGCGTGACAAAGTGGACAAACTGAGATATCGGTGGTACCTGGACTGTGGAGTACTTGGGTTTTATGGACGATATCAACAAGAGTAAAATGTAATAGGATTCCCCAACCAAGGGCGACAGGGGTTTCTTTGTCGGGAAATGAAGGTTGCTAAAGGCAACGAAAAAAACTATGTAAATGCTGGAAATAAAGGTTTTGTACAATTACCAAATGAATAAAGAATCAGGTGGGATAAACGTGCAAATACATAAACGTGTGCCCTAGTGAAATATGGCTTGGCCTGTGAGGGTGAAAGTGGCATGGAGAACTGGTGGAGGGTGGGGGGGGCCATAGGTGGGTTTTTGTATGAGGTAAATGAATGGAGAGAAATATGCATAAGGGAAAGTTGATTGTGGATGAAATGGAAGGTTAATGATATTGTGGGGGTGCATTCAAAGTGAAACCATGATGAGATGTCATGGGAGTCCATTGGGAAGGCTAGCATAATGAGGAGAAGAAGTATCTGGCTTATTCTCTAACATTGGTGTGACTATTGGGACTCCCATCCTTAGGGGATGAAAGCAGCATGAGTTTCAAAGTGCCAAAGGGGACTATGAATGGGACAACTCATGTGGGGGAGAATACTACTGAGTGACAGTACTTGAAATGCAGCAGAGTTGATAGTAATACAGAGCCGGGTGTGAGGATCCTACAGGTAAATGTCGGAGGGTGTGACTGGGAGATGCAGCTGATATTTAGAGGGAATGATTACTTGATAGTGTCGATCATATACCTGAAGGGATTGAGTTTATGTGTGATAACCAAGTACCTGCACACATTAAAATCGAATACTCGACGTGAACAATATCTGAAGATAAAGAACATATAACATTTATTCGATAATTTTGAATATGATCATGCGTACCTGGGCATGATGTGAAAAAAGTTCTCCCCTGAGGTCGAGGATGGATGGTGACCCAAGGAATGTGACTGTGTAGGTGGCGAGATCCTAATCCTGTGGCTGAAGAAGGATCGGAAAATGGATGCTCTGAGCTCCTGTAATTGAGTTCGGAATTTTGGAAAAAGGGACTATATATAGTTGTAGGGCCCATAATGCCACCTCATGTGTACCTGTTGTCATAGTGAGTTTACGAGAGGTTGTGAGAGGACATTTGAATATTCCAAGAGATCAAGCCAATTGATCTAAGATTAGCGAGAGCTAGGCTAGTGGTATCATCCTCCTGCATAGTAGTTAGGATTTATTTTTTGGGCAGGGACGTACGGATGGTCGTACTGGGAGGTTTTGTGAGGGTGGGCGCCCCAATGCGCGGGTGATCAAAAGATTCTTGTGCTTGGGTGTGCAACTGTAATTAAGACGGACACATAAGGGGGCACCTGAATGAGGAAAACAGGTGCACATTGGATGCTCTCTTGCTCGAAGTACAGTTGCGCACTTGTGCGCAGTTGTTTCTCTAACAGTTGTGCATATGTGTGCAACTGTGTATCGAACAAGCACGTATGAATGTGTGCCTGTGTGTGTGACAGGGGCGCATGAATGTGCGCATGTGTCTTTGACAGTTTCTCATTGATGTGCAACTGTGTGAAGAATAAGCGTGCACATGTGCATGCCTATGGGGGAAAAAGTTGCACACATGAGGCAAAGATGATGGGGTGTAAAAACTTATCTTTTTGAGATTTGGTGTTTTTTGTGGTTTTTGATGTCTGATCAAGTATTGTTTATGTGGATGTAGGTGACTACTTTAGGATGTCAGTCCACTGGAGGGAGAGGGACTGGGCGCAACTCAAAGAGGCGGTGAGGGATGAGGAGTCAGGTGTGTGGGGACCTTTGGCAGCCTGTGGGTTGCTAAATTTATTTGACTTCTCACTATTGCGGGCACAGGAGTACCTGCTGCAGTTTCTGATATCTATGTGGAGCACTGATCCGCAGTGCTTCATTGTACAGGGGGAGAAGCTCACATTCTCTGTGATGGAGGATGTGTATTTCATGATTGGGATCCCTTTTTAGGGAAGCGCTCTACCTGTTGATCCCCTATTTCCAGGGGATGGACAGTTGGTTGACCTGGAATGGACGTATTATACCAGGGGGGACTTTATGTCAAGCTCGGTGGTGCGTATTGGGGCAATGGGCGCCCTTGTGCATCGTTGCATTGCAGCGATGATTGTGAGGGTCTACGGATCCTTACCTACTCAGTGGATCAGTGGTGATCAGTTGAGTATCATGCAGAGGGCATTAGGTGGACAATATTTTTCCTGGGGTTGATGTTACACGCCAAGATGATGGGGTAGCTTAAAAGGTGTCCAGCTGTAGACTCAGGGGATTTTGCCTTTGGATTGATCTTGGTGGCTTGGTTCTTGGAGAGGGTGCCTATGTTGTGCCTGAGATTTTTGCTAGATGTGCCTGGTATGAAAGATCCACGATTGATGCGGTGGGCATCAATCTTGGTACGACATGGGGGTGGGGAGGGTGGCCATTACTTTACGATCGAGCTAGCACGTGTGTGGAATCATATGACACAGATCATCCTGCGATACCCGTATCATGAGATGGACTATCGTCGGGATCCCAACATGGTCTTACCTCCTGGACAGGTTTGGGACCACCGAGGTATGTTGATGTATTTAATGTTTTTGGATAGTATAGAATATGTTTTATTTATGGATGGATGTTGATGCTATCATTTGTTTTTTGTGTGTGTAGATGTGGCGCCACATGGACAAGAGGTAGAGTTGGTCAGAGTGTCAGCTCGTCAGGGGCCTGAGACACCATCGTGGGAAGAGTCGCGGATAGGGGAGAGACATCGTAGGGATGAGGTTGGTGTGAGGTTAGCTGATGCTGATAGAGATAGTAGGAGGCGTTGACATGATGACCTTGGTGCAGGGCCTTCACATTCTCCTCCGACAAAGGCTAACGGAGTGCTAGAGGAATTTCGCTTCCGATTGGAGGCGGTGCTATAGGGAGTGCTTGAGGGCATGTGGACACATATCCAGGATGAGGGAGTCTTGGAGCAGTGTGTGGGCCTTCCGACGAAGTTGCGGACCCTGATCCATAGAGAAGTTATAGTGCGGGCAGCGATGACTAGGTAGTTTCCCCCAAGACCTCGAGGATTGCCAGCTTGTGGGGCACCTCCTCCAGAGAGTGGACCAAGTGGTGGTGCTCTAGAGGCAGCATGAGTGCTTTTGATGTGTATATATGTTTGTATTTATATAGGCATGCAAGCCCATTTTGTATAGGGTGTTGTGAAACCTATTTTGTACCTATAGGGATGAGGGGGTTCACCTACCTATGGGAAATGTACATTTTGTACTAATTTTTGTAAACATTGATGGCACAGTGATCGAGATATATATATGGATATATATTTTTGGGATCTTTTTTATGTTCATATGTGATGATGTTTTGTGGTGCTTTTTATGATGTCTAATCTATATGTTGTGATAGAATTTTGATCATTTATGTATGTGTAATGGTGTTTTGATGTGATAAATGCCAATCTAATACTAGGTTAGCTATATTATCTTTTATTTGATTTAATTGTCATGGAATATGTGTAAATGTGATTGAATCAAAATGTCGAGATAAAATTCTAACTTGCAGGTATTTGTGGAAAAGGCAGGGATCATGGACACAATACACATTATTGAGTTACAGGACCACGAGCTGGGAATCTAGCAAGATGCTAAGGTGGTGAATATGGAGGTGACTGGCCTCGGCAAGGAGGCCAATGATGGTTGTGTATTCTGCTTGGTTGTTGGTTGTTGAGCCCAAACATATGTCGCTGGAGTGGAGCAGTTCATGTAAGGGGGAATAGAGGGCCCAAGCGGCCAAATCGAGATTTCATGTCCATCGGCTAGCCCCGTTAGCGTAACCAATGTGGTAGGCCAATGGAGGAGTCATCTCTCAATAACACAAATGGTAGATCATCCATAAGGCATGGGGGGGAAAAGAAGACTAAAAAACTCTACAAATTTGTACAAAAAGGAAAAATCCTAGTGTAGAGTGGTTACGCCTAGGCATAAAACTCTTTTGGGTATAACCTGTTGATGAGTTCTTTCAAAGAATGGCCTTCAAGGGAGGCCAAGATGTAGGAACCTTTATTGAGGAAGTGTTGGATGATATAAGGTCCATTCCATAAGGACATCAATTTTCCATGGCCGAGGGTATTATGAGCGATGTCGTAGGTAAGGACGAGGTCTCCTTCATTAAATGAGTGAAGGTTGGCATGGCGGTCAAAGGTGGCCTTTGACCATTTTTTGGCTTCCTCATTGTTCTGTAATGAAGATTGGCGGTCTTCATCCAGTGACTCTAAGTTCATCAAGCGCTGCTCCATTGGAGCAGTGTTAGGTAAAAGCTCTATGGCGGTGCATAAAGTGGAAATTTTTCACTCGATGGGGAGAGTGGCTTCGACCCCATGGATGAGATGGAATGGTGTAAAACTAGTGCCAGTTTTAACTACCGTGTGATAATACCATAGCACTGAAAATAGCATGGTGCCAATTGGTCTTATGTTTGTTGACAGTACGTTGCAACATGGTTTTAAGGACCTTGTTGACCGCCTCTTCCTGTCCGTTGGAGTGAGGGTAGTAGGGGGAGGCAAACTCCCGGGAGAAGCCTAACTTTGAGGAAAGTTCGACGAAGATCTCATTCTCAAAGTGTTTTCCATGATCAAAGACTAGTTGTAATGGTATTCTGAAGTGGGAAATGATGTGATTAAATAAAAACGCGCAGTGGTGTTGTTGAAGGTGGGCATGGCTTCAGCCCACTTGGTGAAGTAATAGACTGCCACAATAATGTACTTGTTTCCATTGTTGGATGGAGGGTTTCAAGTCATGAAGTCAATGCCCCATTTTCAAAACGGGTCGGCAGTGATGACTGGGTGTAGAAGAGCGGGTGGTGCTTGCGCTTTGTGGGCATAAAGCTGGAATTTTTCACACCATTTCATAGCATGGATACAGTCGTGAAACAATGTGGACCAGAAGTATCTCACTTGAATGATTTTCTAGGTGGTGGACATCCTTGAGAGGTGACCACCACAAGCGTCGTTGTGGCAATCATTCAGAACTCTATCAGCTTCGGCGATGGTAAAACATCGACGGAGTATGGTGTCGACCCCTCATCGATATAAGATGTCACTGATAAGGATATATCAAGGGGCCTGATGGAGAACATATTGATAATCGTCCTGGGAGAGGTGGGTTCCAAATTTTTGTGTTCGAAGGTAGACAAGGAGATTGTTGTACTAGGGATCATCCAAAGGGATGTAGAATAGGTGTTCGTTGGGGAAGTCTGTATTGATGAGTGAACTAGTAGTATCTGAGGGAAATTTTGTAATGAGTTCGGTGAGGATGAGGGATTTCTTTCTCTTGGGTGTTGAAAATTCTAGGTCATACTTCTGAAGGATGATGATCCATCGGGAAAATTTACCATTAATTTGTCAGTGACTGAGCAAGTATTGCATGGGGTTGGAATCTTCCATGACTTTGGTAGTGCGAAGTAGGATGATGCAGTTTATGGACTGCGAGGACAACTGCAAGGGTGAATTTCTCTTCGTGATTGTACCTCAAGGGTGGCCTTGAAATATTTTTACTAATATATTAAATTACATGCTCGTGGTCATCATCCCCTAGCTCGACGAGAACTCCTGCTACTGAGACAGCATAGGCTAATAAGTAGAGGATGTAGTCACGACCATAATTGGGTGGAATAATCAAAGGGGCATTGGAGAGCATTGCTTTTAAATCATAAAAATCGGTTTGTGCATGTTCATCCCACCGAAATGGGATATTGTGATGCAACAAGCGAAGGAAACCATGTGCGTGAGTGGCGTAACTGTCGACAAAGAGGCATAAAAAGTTAGCTTTGCCTTGTAAGATCTGCAGCTGGCATAAATTCCAAGCAGGGGAAATTTGTGTGATGGCTTGGACCTTGAGGGAGTCTACGGTGATGCCACGTTGGGAAACTATGAACCCAAGGAGGCGTCCAGTGGTGACGTAGAATACACACTTGAGGGGATTCAAGCGGATATTGTACTGTCAACATCATTGGAAGATGACCCGTAAGTCATCTAGATGTTGAGTGTGTTTCTTAGATCGAGAGGTGAGTTTTTCTAAGTAGGCGAGGATGATACAAGAAAGATCATGAAAAACGTACGTCATGACCTATTGGAAAGTTGCACCAGCATTCTTGAGGCCAAAAGGCATGACATGATATGCAAAATTACCCCATGGGGTAGTGAATGCAGTTTTATACTGATCAAATGGGTGAATTTGAATCTGATTGTAGCCAGAGAATCCATCCATGAAGGACATCAAAGCCTCGTGGCCATCACAATCATCGATAATTTGGTCGATAAAAGGCGTTGGAAAATTGTCTTTGGGACAGGTGTGATTGAGATCATGAAAGTCAGTACAAATGCAAATAGTGCCCTGTTTTTTTGTTGACAGGGATGGGGTTGGAGACCCATGACTTATATGTGATGGGGTATATGAACCTTGTAGTGCATAATTTGTCAATTTCAGCTTTGATGGCCACTGCTTTAGATGGGTGTAGTGGGAGTTTCTTTTGTCACACAGGCGTGATATCAGACCATGTGTCTATACGATGTTCGACAATAGAAGGATCAAGGTCGGGCATCTTAGTGTATGACCAGGAAAAAATGTCTTGGTATTCCTGGAAGAGAGATTTGTAAGATTGAATTTCTTCAAAAGAGCATGTGGCACCAATCATGATTTATTCTATGATTCCAGGTTTGATGGAAATATCAATTCTGACAGTGGGGGAAATGTAAGTCATGTTTCCTTCTTCAAAAGCATTGGGGGAAAGGATAGGGTTATTGAACCAGTTTATATACCTTGATGGGATAAACTCTTTGGTTTCGATTGCATATATGGATCCTTGGCTAGGTGGATCAAAGGCTTCCTGCGAGAGAAAGAGTGCTCTCTGATGGAGTGCATTCCATGGGAAATCAGGGGTAATTAATTCCTCAAGGATGTCTTCGTCACAGTGGAACTGGAAAGAATATAGGGGATCCATGGGAGTAACATTGGTAATTGTCACCATGTGTTTGTATTATGGTGGTGACAATATAGAGGGGGTGGTGCAAGGATGTTGTGATGGTTCGCTCAGCATAAACCAGATATTGAGATACTGTGGGTTAAAAGCTATAGTCAGGCATAAGATTTTCGTGGGGAAATGGGCTAGAGAATTGGGGGGATTTGGGGGAAAATATTCATATAGGTTATCCATGAACCATGGAGGAGTGGGAAGTGCCTTAGGCTCAGGTGATATAATATGAATTTCATTAGGGGATGGAGTAGGGTTAATCACTGGTACCTCCGGCAGTGGGGGGGGTGTAGGATTTTGAATAAGGATCATTTGGAGATGCCTATATTCAATGATCGTAGGACATTGGTATGTGAAATGGTTAAGTGATTCACAGAGAGAGCAAGGGAATCTCATTCATTCATTGACTGAGTTCGTGACATAGTGGATGTCAGTGACAAGAGTACTCAACAATGTGTATGGAGGGGAGTCTTGCTGAAATATTTGGCATACTGTTGTTAGCGTCTGTCGAAATTGAGGTAGTGAAGGGCAATGGTGGGTGTAATGTCCATACTCTGAATAGATGGAACATACAAATTTGGTTCACATCCCTTTTCTACCTGTAGTAGAGGACGTGGTGGTGGGATTAGGGGTGTTGGATAAAGCAACGAGCGGTGTGGTTTCTCATGGGAGGTGAATTAAATTGCATAGATCGGGGAGAGAGGGACATTTATTGGTGGGGTGTCCTTATTTCTCGCATAATGCATAAGGAGGTTGGACTCAGGGGGGAAGTGGAGTGGTGGGTTCTTTATTCTTCCTTCTACCCCCATTTGTATTGGTTGTGCTAGCAAGTGGGGGTGAGGGTGGTGCGGTTGGAGTAGGTACTGAAATATGCATCAGGATTACCTCAGTTTGGGGAGGGAGGGATGGTTGAGGGACCATCTCAGGTGGGTTTAGATACCAAACCAGAATATCGAGCACCATGTTAGTAAGGGTAAGTGTTGCGGCCAATTCAAAATCTTGTATGCTCGGTGGGGGGTAGAAGAAGGGGATTTGGGTAATGGCTTGGGGGACTGTCTCCCAAATCAGGATGTGACCTTAGGGGAGAGTGAAATCGGGAACAAGTGGTGTTGGAGAGTTCTCAAGGGGTTCCTGAGGTAGGAGTTTTGTGACGAGTGGGACGTCAAGAAGTGAAGAAGCCTCAGTGGGAGGAATGGTATCTCTAGTGTTAGTTCCATTGGAAGAGATGACGCATACTTGAGCTGAGGGGTGTATGAGCGGTGATGTTCCATGGTATGTCCCTAGCAATGATGGGTCTTTGAAAATTCTGGGGGCCATCTCGATGAGTGTGTAGGTGTCGAAATTAGTGTGGACAAAAGGTAGGATGTTATCGATTTTGGAGGAAGGTTTAGGCTTGTAATGCGAAACTTGATCGATGGTGATGATATTCCTGTTGTGGGGGAAAATCATCGTTCGAAACATAAAAGAGGCTAATGCCTTCATAGAATACATTTAGCTACATCCAAACAAGATTTAAATCGAGTGGGGCTTCGATAACCTCAATGTCAATAAGGATGGTTTTTCCCCTAAGTTCAATGGGGACATTTTGAAAGAGCCCTTCTGGAGAGGATGGTTGTCCATCATAAGCTCTTAAAGTAATGGCAGGTGGTATTAGATCAGGGGATCTGAGTTTCTACCATACAGTTTTGGACATGATGCATGTGGATGCACCTTCATTAATGATGCATCGATGAAATATGATGTTCCAAATTTTAATTGGTATCTGGAAAGCTACCAAAGTGAGGAGACAGGGTTCCCCACAATCTAGATCAAATCTGATAAGTCTAGTATCAGCGGGGTTGACTGCCCCTAGGGCGGAAAGTAATGACTTTCGTTAAGTGGGACATGTTTGAAGGACTTCCAAGACTGACATGGCAGCAGGGGATTGCACCAAGTCATCGGCCAAACTGTAATTGTGTGTTTCCCTAGCCTGAGGGTTGTTGATATTTCGTCGTAATGGGATACGAGGAATGAGAAGGGGTGGTTCAGTGTTAGGGTGTGGAATCATCAAAGGTGGTCCAGTTGTAACTGGAACTACTCCCGAAGTGGTGGGAGTAGATTCAGGGGGTGTGCTATATTGACAACTATGTGTTTGTAGAAGAATTTCCTCTCACTAGTGAGGAGGATAGTGCAATCCGCAGGAGTGACAGGGTTTTGATACTATCCCATCTGTGGTGGGGCAGGGTGTATCTCATGTTGGGTATTCATCACCCCTTGCTGTGGAATAGGGTTTTTCAACATAGTTGGGGGTGGTTGTTGCACATATTTTTGTGGGCTTTCTGAGGGGCAGGCAGTGTTGGGGGACGTGGTCCGTTCATGGATTCTTTCATCCATTTAAAGTCAGAAATTTGGGGGCAATGGTGAGTATAATGGCCATACTCATCGCAAAGAGCACAAGGGAATTTTTTACAGAGGTTGTTCTTATTCTTTCCTTGGTGTTTGTTGTTATTTCCTCCTTGGGGGTTTTGGTTTGCATGATTATGGTTTCCCCTAGCAGGTTGGCTTTCTTGGGGGTTGTTTCCCCCTGGTCCTGGGTTATTATTGTTTCGGTTTTTTACTTTCTTTTTGGCATTTTTCGACTGATGGGTTGGATTTTCCATATTCAGTTGTTCAAAATTTTGAAATTGTTGAATGGGAGAGGGTTGAACAAAGTTAACCCCGGCGTGTGGTTTTCCTTGTGGTGGAGCCATGGGTTGTGGAGGACCAGGAAATGGAAAGTACAGATTATTTTGTGGCAATGATCTATATGGTACATAGGAAGGTGTGGTGCTTTCACTAGTGCTCAGGGTGTAAGATAAGGTAGAGGGGGTACTAGAACCTTGTTTAACAGTCGGTTGCATCATGGGTGTCAATGTGGATCCACTTATGGGTGAAGGGAGGATAGTAGGATATGGCTGTTGACAAGGAGGGGGAGGGTAACCAGGGGGTCCCCCATATATCGATGGATATTGGGGTGTATTGTAGATATGTTGTGGTTGGATGTACGGATTTTGATGTGTCATGGTACCAATCAATCCATCTGTTGAGTGGGACATCCCAGGTTTGTCTTGGCCGAATGGTACAGGTCTCGGGGTCTCAGGTAATATTGTATATAATTATCATGATTGTGCATAGATGAGGTCATAATGTTGAGCCTTGTTGATGGATTCTTCTTCAGATTGACAGAAACTGGAGGCCACATCTTTGGCAAGGAGGGAGATAAGTGATCTGAGAAACCAATTAAGGCATTGTTGCTTAGTGGTTTCTGCTTTGCATAAACTACGTCGTTGACGCCATTCGTGAATGTGGTCGGCGATATGGGTGGTTGAGGATTGTTTAAAATTGGAGAGTAGTTCGAGACCATTGTCATGGTGGATTGGTAGTTGAAATAAGGTAAAAAATGATTTGGCCAAAGATTCAAAAGTCACGTGGGACCCAGAATTTTCATCTACATACCACTTGGTTGATGGGCCTCTGAGTGTGCACTGAAATAACCTTAACCCAATGGAGTAGTCCATGATATTATTTGAAGACCACCATAGGTGGATGTTCATGACATGGTTCACAGGGTCGTCTCCTACCTTTCCTTCAAATTTGGGGATGTCTGATGGTAGTTTTCAAGATACCAGATATATAAAATATGCAGAACATAAACGAAATGCTAGAAATAACAGAATAACAGTAAAATATCCAGCATAATCTTCACAATACACAGAAATGATATACGAAATAGCAACAGAAATAGCACTTGATTCAGAT
>ML812112.1:45827-70582 GCA_009831015.1 Picea engelmannii
TGCATATAAATTAAAAACCCACTTTGTATAGTTTTATGTTCTACTAAGTATAGTGTATGAATTCCATGAGTATGCACTTTGGTGTATTGAATTGGTGACCCTTACATTGATCACATATATATCTTTGTGAGTGGTTTTTAGGTGATAAAAGATGCCCCATTATGTGTGAAATTAGGTGAAAATGTATAGTTGAAATACATCATTGTTTCTTTTTCTTATGCACTAATTCTTTGTGTGGAGAGAGAGAGAGACAAGGTTTTGAGAGAACGGTAATGGCCCTTGGAGGAAGTAGGAGAGATCCACGTACAAAAACATAATCCTATCTGAAAATGAAATTTCATTGTAAAAACAAGGTGGGAATGACCTATGGTTGTGCCATAAACAAAAATAATTACAATAGAAGACAAAAGGTTGAGGGATTTTTTTTTATCCTGAGAAGTATGAAGGACTTGATGATGTTGTAACTAGAAATTTGATGAGGTAGAAATATGCAGCACCCTCAAGAGTTTCAGTAATAGAAAATGACTATTCTTGAGGATAAATTACACTGGAAATTGAAATGAACTTGGAATATATGTTTGTACTTGATGGCATTGATGGCATGTCAAGCCTAGGGGTATTTGACTAGAAATAGAAACATCACAAAGTAAGACCCATCCGGATGTGGATTTTTGTTGATGTAGAACATAAAGGGGATCAATTGAATTAGATAGAAATGATGACTCTCTCTATCCCATCTAACGTTCACCATTTTTATGATAATAGGAATTGAGATACTGCATCATTCCTGGAAACAGGTGTTGATGTCAACATGAATGAAATTGTGACCACAAAGGGTGAAGTGCCTCTTGAAATAAAATAACTTATGAACTAGGTACTCACTCAATAAGAGTGATGTGTTACTAATAAATATGGATGATTTTGATGGTAAATGGGACTCGAGACTTCCCTTGGTTGAATCATAATTGACAGAAAATAATGGTGAAAGTCAAAGAAACAATTGGACAAAAAGTGATTTGAAGTTAGGGGGACAATCAAATATGGGAAATGTGTTGTCAAACTGTAATTGAGGGTGATGTGGATGAAAAGTGTTGGTATTTGGATATTATGTGAGGTGTGGCTAATAATAGGTATGTATGCATACATGGGTAACTCTATGTAAATAATCCAACCAAGGTAGACTAGGATTGTCGCCAGGTAAAAATGACACCATCGAGTGTGATGGCCTAGGTCTACTTCCTTGTTGTAAATCAAAGGTGATTTGTATGATTATCAAATGAATGAAAAAAAAATTGGGTTGAATGTGAAAATATAGAGATGGGTGCCCTAGTGATCAAATAGCTCAGCCTCATGAGGTGATACTGGTGAGAACAAATGGCAGGTGGGGGACCCAAACTTGAGTCTCTATGGGGGTGGGTAAATGATGAGTTGGAATTCACGTGATCAACTGATCTTGTGGAATATGAAGGGCCAATAAAAATGAAGAAGTCCATTCAACCAAACCAACCAAAAAAATGATGAAAATTTGGGATATCATGGGTGTTTTAGCTAGAAATATGAGGAGAATAAGCATGAGGTTAATTCTCAAAAGTGTGAACTACTTGGAATCCCATCCTATTGGAAAACATATCATGGGTATCAATTTTCCAGTGCAGCTAAAAATTGAGACAACCCATGTAAGTGGAAAACTACTGAAAAATAGCAACCAGGTGCAAGTAGAACTAGGTGAAGTTGTTGTGATGCCAGATAATGGGACCCTAGAGGCATATGTAGGGGGGAAATACTAGTAAATGCAATTATCTCAGAGGGAGTGGCTAAATTCCATTCTGAAGAAGTATATACCTTAATTTTGGTCAGGGAATGGTCACACCATGAAGTGAGGTAAAGTGAACATGTTGACAAGTACCTGCACACATGAAACCAAATACCCAAAGTGAAAAATCACTGATAGTAAAGAACATGACTTGAGAATTGGAATCAAAAACCAAAATGATAGTGATAAATATTACCTATGAAATGGTCAATGAGATAGGGGTCTCAGGGAAGGTGTGTGGAAAATTGAATGGATAGTACCATCGTGTAGAATAACATATGTTGATCATGATGATGTAAATGGTTCGGAAAACAGAGATTATGAGCTCTCATATGTGCTTAAGGAACATGGTGACTAGTCCAAATATAATGGATGTGGGGCCCTCTATGCCACTTTATTCATACTTGCAATAATGTGGAAGTATTCTATTTTATCTCACTACCTTCAGCATGTCCTTTGTGCACATCAATCAGCTGATTCAAGCAGTGAGAAATCCAGGTAAGGGGTCCTGACTCCCCCATGTCATTTTTTCATATAATGTTTTTAGTAGGGTGGTACAAAGGATTTTACGGCCCCTCTTTTAGGGTGATTGTACAATATAGACAGGAAATCGAAGACACAATGTAGCTAAAACTCAAAGGGCTTCTCAATTGCATTAATGATAGCTAATGACAATGCAACTAAAACTAGATTGACCACATTGAACTGAGTGATTGTAAGGATAATAGTCTTGCAAGTCAACGCAAATAAAGTGATGGTTGCATAAACATCATTTGTGACTGTATGTTGAACAGTCGCATGGATGGTGCAATTGTAAGGATGACATTCATGCAAGTATTCTACATGACTTTGGTATGAACAAACACGTAAATGACATTATTATGTAGTGAAAATTTGCATGAATAGTGCGATTGTTAGTTGTGATAGTCACTCAAAGTGTGTGACTAAGGTGAAATTTTTATGTCTTAACAAATTTTTGACTAACCTATTTTTCTACAGATATTGAGATGAGACCAACCATCATGTTGATTCGATGGAAGGAGAGATATTTTGATGCTCTCCACATAGCAGTTCTAGCCAACCCTACAGCAAAGTTTGAGATGGTCATTTTTTGCCTTCTCAAATTTTTGCAATGTCCATTGCTTCACTCCCAGGAGGAGCTACTCAACTTGTTGGTATGTATGTGGAGGCCCAACCATAAGGCCTTCAAGGTAAGGGGCCAGATAGATGATATGTCGACAGAGGTCGACATATACTTTTTGACTAGTTTCTCCATTCGAGAAGAGGTACTAGAGGTGATCCCCCGCATCGATGGGGGAACCGTCATGCAGGGACTAGATAACCAGTATTATACCAATTATGATACCATTATGGGGGTTCTATCCATATCTCGTGGATCCATGATTCGGTTCCCTGGGTGGTGGCCATTGTGGTCACTCGGATCTACAGATCCTTGGGTACCTAAAGGATCATAAGTACCCAGATGATTATTGTGGAGTGTGCTCTCTAGGTTTGACATTACACATGGTCCTTCCTGATGAGGGAGGTGATATTTTCACAAATAACACAATTTTTTCAAAGCCTCTAGGGATACATTCCTTTAATATTCATTCTATGTTGTTTCTTTTTTGAACAAGTGGTTCTTCTATGCCCATAGATCCACTTAGTGGTGGATGGGTCAACCCAACTTTGGATGCAATGGTGGGAAGACCTACTGATCTAAGAGGGAGGTGGTTTGTTGGGGTGATGTTTTACTGACGAGTATCGATGGATTTGGAGGTGGATCTCCCAAAGATTTCTAGAGTACCCATATGTTGGTATGGACTACTGGCATAACCTCGACATGATCCTTCCCCCAAGTGAGGACTGCAACTAATGAGTTGAATACTCATGTGATTTTGCATGTTATTTTTGTCTTTGATTATTGTGTTCATGGTTTTTATTATCTAACATATTACTAATGGGTAATATTTTTGTGTTTGTGAATGTGGGAGCATGAGGTCAAGAGGTCCCTATGGTGAGAGACATCCCGACATCATTGAGTGCACCAACATCAAGACAAGGAGATCCTATGATAGTGGGACAACAATGAGGCCATCGAGATGTGGATGAAAGACCCACAAAGTAGCAACAGAAGGACCTAAGGGACGGGGGAGCATCTAAGAGGGAGGAAAGGCTCCAGTAATAGTCAGCATACCTTCGTCAATGTTTTGATCAGGTTCTCCATGGGGTTTAAGAGTTCAGATGGGAACAATATATATCACGATGGTGTAACTTGATTATGTGATGTTTTGTTTATGATTATATGATTATGTATTTTTTACTATTGTATTTATGCATGCTTGTGATATGATGATGAAAAAGCATGCACATGTTTAGATAGAAAAATCATGCTAAACAATGTTTAATTAATGCGACAAATGCTAGTCTAGAATTTCTTTCGCAATATGGTCTACGAACTGGTTTTCACTTCTATGAATATGCATGAATGTGATGAATTCAAAATTCCTTGACAGAAGTTGAACTTGCATGTACTTTATAAACATGTAAGGATCAAAAACATGGTAAACATTTTTCAACTACAAGATGATAAGATAGGAACCCAAGAATACGCTAAAGTGGTAAACATGAAGGTGAGAAGCATCAGCTAAAAGGATGATCATGACATCATGCTCTTCTTGGTTATTCGTAGCTAGACCTAAGCATACACCACTAGAGTGAAGTAGTGTATGTGAAGGCGAATAAATGGCCCAAGATTCCAAAGTGATAATCCGAGTCCATTGACTAGCACCATCAACATAATTAATGTGATATGTTGGTGAATGATTCATCTAGTAAATCAAAAAGGACAAGTGTTCAGAAATGTTAAAAATTTTAATGTGGGTGGAAAAATATCGACAAATATATAAACAGTTTTACCAAGAAAAATATGGGCATGAAGGTGGTATGAAGTAGAATGGCTACTTAAGGGTAAAACCTCTTCAAGTATAACCCATTGGCAGGGTATTTAAGGAGGATTCATTTAGGATGGGAAAGGATCTATGCCCCTTTGGTGAGGTAGTGTTTGATGATAAGAGAGCCTTTCCAAAGGTATTTAAAATATTGGGGGACCCCAAAGTGAGTGATTACATGATTGAAAAATAAGTGGGTTGTTGTTTCTGTCATATTATTGAAAGTGGGTATGGGTTCAACTCATTTTGTGAAGTAATAAACAACCAAAATTATGTACTTGTGACCATTTATAGATTGGCGTTTCACTTCATAAATTTGATGCCCTATTGCAGAAGGGACCGGATATAATGACTGGGTGTAAATGAGTCAGTGGGGTTTGTGCTTTGTGTGTGAAAATTTACCACTTGGTACATTGCTTGACTAGTTGACTGTAGTCATGAAATTAGGTGGGCCAAAATTATCTAGCTCTAAAACATTTTTGGGTGGTGGAAAAACCAGATAGATACCCATCGTAAGCACCATTATGGAATTCGTTAAGGACTCGATCTGCCTCGTCAAGGGTGAGGAAATGATGCAATATGGTATTAACTCCCATTTGATATATAACATCTTCAATGAGTAGATATTAGGGGGCTTAGTGGCAGATACGTTGATGATCATCCCAAAAGAGATGCGAACCAAAATTTTGGGTGTGAAGGTAAGTAAGTATGTCACCATACCAAGGGTCATTTTATGAGAGGAAAAACAGATAACCATTAGGTAAATTCTCATTCACAAGTGAATCTTTGATGTCGGATGATAAATCAGTGATGAACTTTGGAAGGATGAGTACCTTCTTACTTTTGGGAGTGGTGAACTCTGGATCGAACTCTTGAATATTTATGATCCACCAGGTAAATTCCCCATTGATTTTCCATCGTCTAAGTAAGTATTGCATTGGTTGGAGTTTGCAACAAATTTTTTTGTTGATAGAAAAATGTAATGACACATGTTTTAGAAGTCTACATGAACCACGGTCACATCACATCCAACTTTTTTTCATGATTGTAGTCTAAACAAGGGCTTTACAAGTTATTATTGATGTAATAAATGACATTCTCTAGCCCATTTTCTCCTTTTTAGATGAGGACTCGTGTAACTAATACTTTAGAAGATAAAAGGTACAAGGTGTAATATTTGTCGAAGTCAAGGTGACTAATTAAAGGGGATTTTGAGAGAGAAGTTTTTAATGCCTCTAAATCTTGTTGAGCTTGGTCATCCCATTGAAATGGGATGTATTGGAAAAAGAGGCATAAGAAACCATGGGCGCAAGTTGCATAATCTAGGACAAAGCAACGTAAAAAGTTGGCTTTTCCTTGCAGAATCTATAAGTAGTGTAATGTATTGGGAGGGGGGTTCAATCTGATAAAACTCCCAGCGATGACACAAAAAATTCATTTGAGGGGATTCAAACAAATTTTGAATTTGTGACATCTTTGAAATATGATGAAAACATCTTCTAGATGTTGGTATCATTTCTTCGAATGGGTTGTGAATTTGTCCAAGTAGGAAATAATGAGATGGGAAAGATCATGAAACACATAATTCATTTCCCATTGAAAAGTGGCTCCAGAATTTTTGAGAAAAAAAGGCATGACATGATATGAAAATGTGCCCCATGGTGTAGTGAATGCAGTTTTTTATTGGTCTATGTGATGAATATGTATCTAGTTGTACCCAAAGAATCCATCCATAAAAGACAAGGATTCATGTCTAACACAATCTTTAATCACTTGATCAATAAATGGAGTGGGAAATTCGTCCTTGGGACAACCTTGGTTTAGGCCTATAAATTTTGTACATACATGGATGGTGCCCTATTTTTTATTGACAAGAATAGGGTTAGAGACCCATGATGTGCAAGAAATGGGGTAAATGAAATCACCTTTGGAAATCTTGTCAATTTTTCCTTTAATAGCCATTGTTTTGGAAGGATGCAGGGGCCACTACTGTTGGCGAATGGGTGCAACATTAGTCCATGTGTTGATATGATGTTCAACAATGGTAGGGGCGACACAAGGCATTTCAGTGTATGACCAAAAAAAAAAATCCCAAAACTCTTGAAAAAGAGCCTTGTATGCAAGAACTTCCTCTCGGGAGTATGTGGCATTGAGGATGATATCTTTAGTGATTCCCAGTTTTATGGAAATGTTTGTTTTGATGGTCAAGGAAATGTTGACCATGTTCCTTTCTTCAAAATTGTCAAGGGTGGAGATTGGTTTTTTGAGCCAATATGTATTCCCAAGAGGAATGAAGTATTTGGTTTCAACTACACAAACATCGATGTTGATGGTAGGATGAAAATCATGTTGAGGGAGAAAGAACAATTGGTGGTGCATTGTGTCCCAAGGGTAATCAGGTGTCTCCATCGCCTCTAAAATGTCTTCATCTTAATGGAAGAAGGGGAACAAATGGAACTCTCAGAGGAATGAATGGGTTGGTTTGGATTAATGAGGTTGGACATCTCACATGATAGTTACATAGCATCGGGTGTCGAAGAACTGACAAATGTCGAGGTAGCACAAACAAAATGGGCCTATGACCGAATGATTTTTTTTATACTTCCTATAGATGGAGACAAATACTGACCCTGATAGATGTTTAATGTCCTATTGAATTTAATGAATATATGATTGAGGATATGTAACAATTGTCCACACATGTCTATGTTTCATGGTCTCCAAGAGGAGGGAGGATTTCTTTCCACGGTATTTCCAGGGAATTAGGTGGGGCAGGAAGAAACACTTCCTACCATGGCTATACTAGGGAAGTTGTTGGGAAAGAAGTTATTAATTCCTGCTCTTAGGTGGGTGAGTGAGAGGCACCCTAAGGGGTGGATGGAATGCTAAGGGAATCTATGGCATGGAGGGATTCCCAAATATTTTGAATGGAGATCATTTGGTGAGTGCAGTACTCAATGATCAAAGGACACATATATGTAAAGAGGTATAATTGACTGCATAGTGTGCATGGGAAAGTACAAGGTGCATTCATTGAAGAATAAATGTAATAAATGATAAAGGGACTAGACTTTGTGGATATTATTGGTTTTGATATTGACTGGAGGGGTTTTGGAATGGTTTTTTTACTGACTATTGCCAGTGTGTCTCGAAAGTGGGGGATATCGGGACTGTGATGGGTGTAGTGGCTATATTGTGAACCTGTATCACATGTGAAGTTGGTATACAATATATTATTTTTTGGGGGGGTAAGACTCTTTTGCAGGGTCTATGGACATTCCTACTAGGGTGGGAAACAATGGTATTTCCCTAGGTAGATGAATGAGGTTTCCTAACTTTGGAAGAGTGGGACGTGGATTTGTTGGGTTACCATGTGCTTTGAGAAGAGCTCAGGGGGGGTGTACTCTAGGAGGTTTATTATTATTACCCCCATCATTTTTATTCTTTCTCCCAGTATTGATATTCTTTCCCCGAGATGTGTGACCAGGTTGTGGCAATAATGGGTTAACTAGGTTCTACAGGGATAATGCAGCTATTTGAGGGGGAAGTGAAGACACCAGTACCATAGATGGTGAGTCAAGATAAAAAATAGGTATGGTTAGTACCATGTTTGAAAGAGTAAGTATAGTTGCAACCTAGTACATTGTAACTCCTGGTGGTGGGTAGAAGAATGAGATCCGGTTAGGGGATGAGAAATGGAATGTGAAGGCATGGGTTGGTCATTTATGTGTGGCATCTCAAGGGTAGGTTGATAAGTTGGTTTTGTCGTAATAGAAGTGATAGTGCACACTTAGGTAGATTCCAAGAATGACATGCATGGTGGGTCACACTAGTATGTGATAAGGAGTGAGGGGTCTTGGAATATCCTTGGACCCATTTTCATGAAACATGGAAATTTTGGTTGTGCCCCAATGAGGGGAAGGATATTATCTAAATTCACAGTGGGGTGAGGTTCATAATGTGTCAAATAGTCAACTATGAAAACCTTCCTATTTTGGGGGAAGATCACGGTGCAAAATACAAACTAGGAAACTAACTTCATCATGTACATGTATCCATGTCTGAGGAGAATGTTGTAGTCCAAGGGGGCATCAATGACCTCGATTTCAATCAAGACCATTTTTACCACTATCCCTGTGGGGACGTTTTCAAAAAGACCTTATGATTGGGATTTTAATCCATCATAGGCCCAAAGCATAATAGTAGAATGGGTCAACTTGGGGGATCCTAGCTTCTACCAAACTCTTTTATACATAATGCATGTAGATGATCCCTCATCAATGATGCATCAATGAATGGTGATGTTTTGAACCGTGACTGGGATTTGAAAATAAAATAAGGAGGGGATTCGAGGTTATGAATTGTACAATTCAAAAGTAATAAGGCACTAGTCGAAAGGGTCATTTGTTCCCAATGTGGATAGCAAATATTTCCTTTCTGAAGGACAAGTTTGAAAGACCTTGAGTATGGACATGGTTGCAAGGGACTAGGCCAAGTCATCCACAATTCTATAGTTGTGAGTTTCCCATGCGTGTGGGTTATGAGTGGTATGTCATAAAGTTGCTCATGATACTTGTGGAGTAGGATCACCACTAGGACACGGGATCATCAAAGGTGCACTTTTTGGTGATTGGGTGGCATCCAGCGTGGTTGGAGGCAATTCAGAAGGCATACATATTGATGCTTTTGATTCTAAAGATGGATATCTTCATACATCATGAGAATGTTACAAGTGGCAGATTTGTCGAGTTGAGCTTGTCTCAGTGTTGGGTATTGTCCCATTGGTTGGGTGGAGAGCCAAGTCTCTTGCCGCGTAGAAATAACAACTTGTTGAGGAAAGAGGTTGTGTAATACTGCTAGTGGTAGCATTTGAGGGGGATTTTGTTGAACCTACGGGGTACCCTGAGGGGAAAAATATCCTTGGGTATTCATAGTTTCCTTCATCCTTTTGAAATATGATATTTGGGGGAAGAGGTCAATATAATGTCCATAATCACCACATAATGTGAAAGGGAAGTTGGTTCAAAGTTTTTTTTTCTTCCCTTAACATTGTTGGTCATTTTTTTTTCCAATTTTTTGGTTCTAATTACCATCATTAGGGTTTCCTTCCACTTGAGTACTTTTTTGTTGGGGGTTTCCCCCATGTCCCTAGTTGACATTGGGTTTATTTTTTCCCTTCTTCTTTGTATTGTTCTACCATGTGGTAGGGTTAACCATGTTAAATTGTTCAAATACTTGAACTTATTTTACTAGTGATGGTTGGAAAAAATTAACACCAACCTATTGTTGGGTGGTGGAGGACCAGAGAATGGGTAATTTGGGTTACTTTGTTGGGGAGTCCCATATGAACTTTATGATGTTGATATTTCTCCACTACAACTTGGTTTGCACGAAGTTCCATGCATATGAATCTGAATCTACATACCTAGATGGGGTAAAGGATTCACAAGATGTGCAGGGTGGTTCCCCCCAGCTATTGGAAAAGAAGGGATGGGGAATGGGATATTGGGTACATAGGGTGTGCCCATGGTAGGTAGGTAGAAAGGTGCTCCCCTGCATGGGTTAGTGTATTGAATGGTTCTGTACAAAGGTGTAGGACTACCATATGGGGTGAAGTGGATCATGGACCCAATCAGTCCATCAACTAAATGGGATGTTCCATGTTTTTCTTGACCAAATGCTAGGGATATAAGAGCATCATGGAGCATCATATAAAGGTAACCAAACTATGAGTAAATCAAATTGAAGTGTTTGGATTTGGTTATAGCCTCTTCTTCATTTTGTGGCATGGTTTTTGAAACATTTTTTGCAATGAGGGGGAAAAGAGACTTGAGGAACCAATCAAGGAGTAGTTCCTTGGTGATGTCAATTTTACACAAGCTCCTTCTTCGATGCCATTTATCGATGTGGTCTGCTATATGGGTGGAATTATTTTGATAAAAATCCGAAAGGATTTCCAAACCAATGTCATGGCGTAATAGTAACTGAAAAAACGATAAAAAATCCTTGGCTGATGAGGTGAACATCACATGGGACCCTTATATTTCGTTTACATACCATTTCACAAGGGTAACAATTATGGTTCATTGGAATAGTCATAGCCAGATGGAATCATCGGTGACGCTATTGGATGAGCACCATAAATGGAAGTTCATGACATGGTTGGTCAGGCCTTTGCATGGATTCTCATCAAACTTAGGATTTTTTTAGGGGAGCTTAGTTGGCGTGGGTGGACAAGTGGCATCATGTAATATGGAATCATTGGTGAGGTTCGTCGAATTGGGAAGATTCAATGAAGCCATATAAGGTATGTTTTTTGGTCCTACCATTATGGTTGAATGTTGAGAGTTGGTTCCTAATGAGGAAGGGCTACTGGACATATTGTTTTGGGAATTTGTGCTTGGCAAGGTGGGTTGAATAAAGGTTGAACCAAGCATTTTTGTACTCAAAGATGAGTGGGGAGGTCAAACGGGAAAATCACTCAAATTGGATATACCTCCTCAACACTAGTGGGATGTCGAGTAGGTGCCTGGAATGTCAGGGAGGTAATGGGTCCCCTATGGTTCTAGACTAAAAAATGTGTATGTGAGTTGTTTAAGTGAAAGACAATGTACTAACTGGTTCTTTTTGAAATGAATATATCCTACTTTATCAAATAATAAATTTGAATGCAATAAGTATCAAATGGATACAACAAACATACCAATATCACCTTAAAGTAAAATTTTTAGGTAGGATGGGATATTTTCCATGTGGGGTAATAAAAATCAAAAGCATGTATCCTCAAGACATGGATTCCTTCCTCTCAAAGTCATTATACCTTTCAATAGTTTTTGAAAATGGGGAATGAAATGACTCAAAGAAAGGCTAGTGAAGGTATGAAACATCATTTATAATGAGGGGTAAAGAGTGCATATCCTACAGGAACTGGTGATATTTTCCAATAGTCATTCAAAATATGGCCTAGGTGTGGTTGTAGCCCACAACTGCCAACTCTGTAAAAATCCTATTTTGTTGGCCACTAGGTTACCTCCTTCAAGTGCAAGAAAGGGACTCTCAACCTTGAAAAGTGGTCATGGGCCGAGAAACCTCACAAGAGCTAGGTGCCTCAAGAAGTATCACATGGAAAAACTAGACCTAAGCCTTTTCCCCTTCATTGGTATCTCCGTCCTTGGTGAAGAACACTTGAAATGAAGGATTTAAGTACCTTAAACAATCAATTATTATGCTTCAAATGAAAAGTGATAATGAGGGGTTATTTATGGTTACCCCCAAAATACTAACTTGAACTACAATTTTGTTTTGTGACCTCAAAAGGGAGCATTTTCATAGGTTATTTTAGAGTTGTGTTTTTTAAATTTTAGGATTGGGGTCATGGACCAATTCGTTTTCTTAAGGGTTTGAATGAAGGATATTGAGGACTTCTTGTCCATTCTTATTCTCATATATCTCTTTTGGGTGCAAGGAGAAGAGCATACTTTGACAAAGGTGAGCTTTGGATACCTTAATGCATGTGAGTGCAATGGTGTGCAAGTGTGAAGTGTGAAAAATACTAATTGTTGATACTGAGAGTGGGGTGAATCAATATCAAGTACAATTTAAAACCTTTTTCAACTTATACTTAAACCATTCAACTATATCCAATGAGAAATGAACAATAGTATAAGATTTACACCAATACACCACAATACACCATGCACAATATATGAGAAATAATCAATAGTTATTGTTCAAGGGAAGTAATGACCTCCAAAGGTAGCTACAGCTTCCAAATGTAAAGGGAGGGATAAACCTCCAAGAGGAAGATACAATCCTCCAATATCAATAGAGAGTTTAACTCTCCATCCTTGCCCCTTCCTTCCACCCAAGAATATACGATAGATAATAAAACTTCACATTAAATTATCACCATCAACCAACCATCACATAGAACCTGATAATGCTTCCTGAGACTTCTTCAATTTCTATAATTATTCAATTCTTGGAATACTTTGAACCTATAGGTAATATTATTCAATTTATTCTCTAAAACTTCTCCAAGTTTCACTCCTTGAATCCTCCCCACAAAGAATTTATAGAGAGAATGGTAGACCTTGTTCAATTTTGGTTTATTCAGGGACCGAACTTGTACAGAATGCCCCGCGCTCAATATTTAACATCAAATTGTGAAAATATCACACAAGAAACTAAAGCCCGTACTCTTTCCAATGAAATTTTTCCCATGTCATTTGTATTCTCGATGAATAAGTTATGATTGTTTTACCCGGAACACATGTTTATTGACCAGCTTCAGGACTAGTCACAAACCCTATATTCCACAGAGTGTATCTCTATAATTATAGAGAATCAAGAGCTGAAATTTTTACCATGGGTACCTTGATATGTCTTCTCAATACCATAGAAATTTCACCATATGACTCATTCTATATAAAAAAATTATAGAAAAAATGGTAAGATGACCTGAAAATAACATACCTTAGAACACATCACCAAAAGACTTCATCCTCCCTTGAAATATGGATTTCTTTACTTCTAATTTCCTCTAAAATTCGACTTGTGTATAAAATGAATGTATAATGATATTTATTTATACCACTTATGTCACTTCATTTTTACATTAGGTCTGACCTGATGCTTTCTTATTTTGTAATTCTTTTCTTTAATTATCTTCAGGGCCTACATGTACTTCCTTCTTCAATTCACTTTGTCATCTTCAAAATATCATTTCTCCTCAACCATGAGGATCCCCGTGACATTCTACGTACCACTGGAAAAAACATGATGTATACTATCCATCCATGAATCTTGTATCTACATGTTCATTTTCCTTCATGTCCAAATACCTTCATCAATATTGCGGTCCAAAACCCATGACTAGGGTTGACATCAATGACAACAACCAATCTTCCAACAATCTCCCTCTTTGTCATTGATGGAAACACTCATGCTCCCCCTATCATCATGATCCATATTTCTCTCCCCCTTTGACATCAATGGCAAAGGGCAGGGCTTCTCCCCCTGATTTTAATGGCAAAAGGTAACTCTCTTCTTTGGGGTTGCTCCCCCTGAACATATGGCACTCAATAATACTTCATCCTTATTTTTGGTCTTTCGGACTTTTTCTTCCTTGGAATAATTATGTGTGGTTTTTGTCTTCTCTCTCTTCTTAATGTCTAGGATGTATATGTTGTTCGGTCTTCTTGTTGTAGTTGCAACCAATCTTCCTAAGTTATTTTCTCTGATTTTACATTTTCAGGAGTCAAATATAAGAGTGTATCCTTGATCACACATTTTACTAACACTGAGTAGATTATGCTTCAAGTCTTTAACCAATAGGACATTTTTTGCTTTTACATTTTTTATTCCAAGTTCTACTACACCTTCTCCAAGTATTTTGGTAGATGATTCATCTCCAAATGCAACATTGCCACCCTTTCTCTTCCAACTAATGAATTTGTCTTGATCCCCGGTCATGTGTGAAGAACATCCATTGTCTATGTACCATTCATCTTATTCTTTACATTCTTTAGCGGTCAATGCTATTCGACAATATTCATTGTTTGGAATCTCTTTCCTTCTCCATAATGTGGTTGGCATAGGGACATTTCCATTCATATATCTGAAATCTGATGCTTTGTGACCAAGATAATTACATTTGTAGCATGCAATATTTTTGTCCATCAATGGGGAAAATGAATTATAACTTATGTTGACAAATCCATGATTATTTCCATATCTTCTATTTACACCATTCATATTTCTTGCATATGCGTTCCTTTCATTGATTCTGCAATTAATTTCCTTATGTCCAAATTTTTTGCAAGTATAACAATGACCAAGAAAGAAATTTTGATACCTTGAAGTAAGTGGGCTTCTTTATGATGTATTCCATCTAGGTTCATGATCTATTCTTCTATAGTTCCCTTCATACTGATTGAAGCTTATTTGATTCTTGAAGGTAGGAGGTCTTCTTGGATATTCATCTATTTTGTAATCATTCCTTCTTTCTGGTATCCTGGTCCACTTCTCATCAACTATCTGTGTAGCTCTTTATTCAACCTTCTTGTTGGTATTTTCATCTTCTTTGTATGAAGTTTCACCCATGCATCCAAGATGTGTTAAGTCTTTTGTCACTTGAGAGTTTCTTAAGCTCTTCCTCAATGAGACAACTTCTTTTTCAAGTTTCTCACAATCTTCTTCTTTCTTTATCATTTGGGCATTCCTTACATCTCCTATTCTTCTTTCTTCTTCCAGTAGAGTTTTCAAGGAAATGGTTTTTTCTCTTAGTTTCTCAAAATCTTCTAATTGTTTCTTCAAGATTACAACAATCTTTTCACAACTACCCAATTCACTTCTTAGTTTTCTTTGCGTGTCTTTGAGCTTGCTATTTTCAATCTCAACATGCTTCAATTTTTTAAGATTCTCATCTTCTTGTTGAATAATTTTTTCTTCATGATTTTCTTCTTCTTCATTGGAATTTTCTTCTTCAATGTCATTTATTTAAATACTTGGATGAGGACATTCAAATTCAACATGACCTACTCCTTCAAAATTAAAGCAAAAGAACTGACCTCTATTTTCTTCTTTGAAATATGAGATGTTGTAATTTGCTTCAACTTCTTCTTCGTCTTCTACTTATTCCCTTACATAAAGGTCTTGTAGCTTGTCCCAAATCTATTTTGATGATGCACATGATCCCACCTTGGATTTCACTGAATCTGTTAATCCATTGTGGATGGTATCTATTTCCAATTTTTCGTTCCTTTTTGCTTCCTTTTGAGCTGCAGTATTTGGTTTCTTCAAAGCATTGTATCCTGAAGCAACTAAGAACCAAACATCTACCCCAAGAGATTTCAAGTAAGTTTCCATTCTATTACTCTAGTATTAAATATTTCTTCCATAAAATGGTGGAATCCCATTTGGAATTTTGTCTTCCATTTCTTCTTAGGATCTTCCTTCCAGTGGTTAAACTGTACTGAAGGTAACCCACTCGGATACCAATTGTTGATACTGAGAGGGAGGTGAATCAGTATCAAGTACAATTTAAAACCTTTTTCAACTTATACTTAAACCATTCAATTATATCCAATAAGCAATGAACAATAGTATAAGAGTTACACCAATACACCACAATACACCATGCACAATATATGAGAAATAATCAATAGTTATTGTTAAAGGGAAGTAATGACTTCCAAAGGTAGCTACAGCTTCCAAATGTAAAGGGAGGGATAAAACTCCAAGAGGAAGATGAAATCCTCCAATATCAAGAGATATTTTAACTCTCCATCCTTTCCCCTTCCTTCCACCCAAGAATATACGAGAGATAATAAAACTTCACATTAAATTATCACCATCAACCAACCATCACATAGAACCTGATAATACTTCCTGAGACTTCTTCAATTTCTACAATTATTCAATTATTGGAATACTTTGATCCTATAGATATATTATTCAATTTATTCTCTGAAACTTCTCCAAGTTTCACTCCTTGAATCCTCCCCAAAAATAATTTATAGAGAGAATGGTAGACCTTGTTCAATTCTGGTTTATTTAGGAGACCGAACTTGTACAGAATTCCCCATGCTCAATATTTATCAGACTTTGAAACTCGCACACAAGAAACTAAAGTCTGTACTATTTCCAATGAAATTTGTCCCATGTCATTTGGATTCTCGATGAAGAAGTTATGATTGTTTTACCTGGAACACCTGTTTATTGACCAGCTTCAGGACTGCTCACAAACCCTATATTCCACAAAGTGTATCTCCATAATTATAGTGAATCAAGAGCTAAATTTTTTACCACAGGTACCTTGATATATCTTCTCAATACCATAGTAATTTCACCATCTGAATTGTTCTAGAAAAAAATTTATAGCAAAAAAGTTAAGATGACTGAAAATAACATACCTTAGAACACATCACCAAAAGACTTCATCCTCCCTTGAAATCTGGCCTTCTTTACTTCTGATTTCCTCTGAAATTCGAATTGTGTATAAAATGAATGTATAATGATATTTATTTATACCATTTATGTCACTTCCTTTTGACATTAGGGCCAACCTGACACTTTCTTATTTTGTAATTATTTTATTTAATTATCTTCAGGGCCTACATGTACTTCTTTCTTCAATTCACTTTGTCATCTTCAAAATTCATTTCTCCTCAACCATGAGGATCCATGTGATAACCATAGATGATTGGGATGATCAAATGGGCTCTCCTTCTCTTCCTTGGGAGGGTCCTTTTATGTCCCTTGGAACCTTTTTCTCTCACTAATTGAATAATAAGGTGAACAAAGCTCTCCAAGGGGAAGGGTTCAATGCACAATCTTGGTGTTATGGATGTAGGAATGAGACCTTGGGAAAGAGGATTCTCCAAAATCATTAAAACAACATAAAATTCTTTTCTTTCTCTATTTTTATGCATACCCATGGCCTCCTTTTATATGCCTTGATCAAGCTAAGTAGAAATTGGTTCCAAGTGTGAAAGAGGTGCCACTTAAGTGCGGTTTCCCATGTATGAGCGGACACAGAGCCACTTAGGGTATCAGTCTTGAATGCTAAGGAGCTCGAGGCCTCTTGGTACCTCAACTTAAGATTACTCATGATGGTATTTTTCTTATAAATGCACCAAATGTGGTTGAGATTGTTGAGGTCCTATAAATTATAGGAAGCCTGATCAAGAGGATTCTCCAAAATCATTAAAACAACATAAAATTCTTTTGTTTCTCTATTTTTATGCATACCCATGGCCTCCTTTTATAGGACTTGATCAAGATAAGTAGAAATTGGTTCCAAGTATGAAAGAGGTGCCACTTAAGTGTGGTTTCCCATGTATGAGCGGACACAGAGCCACTTAGGGTATCAGTCTTGAATGCTAAGGAGCTCGAGGCCTCTTGGTACCTCAAATTAAGATTACTCATGATGGTATTTTTCTTATAAATGCACCAAATGTGGTTGAGACTGTTGAGGTCCTATAAATTATAGGAAGTCTGATTATTCAGTTGTTATCTGTTGTTTCTCTCATGACAAAATCTCCTGGCTTGTCTGGTTTCCTCGGATGACTTTTCCCCTCCATCCATTTTTTCCAATCCTTCATTCACCTCTACGCCACTCACTCCCTTGTCCATTTATCTTATTAGCCATATCTAACCTGTGGGATACTCTGGATATATGGATGATGTTGTCAAGGGTAGATGATAAGTAGTTCCCCAACCAAGGGTGACATGGGTTGCGTTTTCCAAAAAAGGGAAGAAGGCCACCAAAGGTGACGACAAAAAGGTATGGAAATGCGAGAAATAAAGGCGTTTCTACAATAAATAAAGAATCATTGTGGGATGAGTGTACAAATACAGAAACGGGTGCCCCGATGTAATATGGTTGGCCCAGGTAGGGTGTGATTTGTTGGGAGAACTGGTGGAGGGTGGGGGGGGGCATGGGTAAGTTTTTGTATGAGGTAGGTGAAATGAAGGGAAATTTGCAAAGGGGCAAACTGATTGTGGATGAAATAGAGGGTTCATGATACTGTAGAGGTGCAGTCAAAAATAGAACCTTGAAGAGATAATCTGGGAGTCCAGGGGAAAACTAGCAAAATGAGGAGAAAGAGTATGTGGTTGATTCGCAACATGATGTAAGACTATCGGGACTCCCATCCCTAAAGGGTTTGGAAAAACAACATGAGTGTCAAAGGTGCAAAAGGATGTTATGAATGGGACAACTCATGTGGGTAAGAGTGCTACCGGGTAACAGTACCGAAGATGCAAATGGAGGTGTTGGTACTGCAGATCCGGAGATGGGGATCCTAGAGGCAAATTTCAGAGGGTGTGACTGGAGATGCAAGTGAGTTTCAGAGGGAAAGACTACATTCCAATGTTGAGTATATACCTGAAGGGATTGCATTGATGTATGATGACCAAGTACTTGCATGCATGAAAACCAAATACCCGACATGAACAATATCTGAAGAGAACCGAACATACAAGTATTGATTTGATAATTCTGAATATGAGCATGCGTACCTATTCGAGGTATGAAAAAAAAATGGCACCCCAGGCGCTCAGGATGAAAAGTGGCCCAAGGACTATCGTGATGTAGATGACTGGATGTTGATCTCATGGCTGAAGATGGATCGAGGAATGGACACCCGAAGCTCCTGGAATGGTGAGTGGAAGTTTGGCTTAAAGGCCTATATATAGCTGTAGGGCCCACATTTCCACCTCATTTGTACTTGCTACTATAGTGATTGGACGAGAAGTATTCAGAGGAGATTTGGAGATTCTGGGAGGATGAGGCATTCGATCGAGGACCAACGAGCTTCAGGTTACTAGTCTGACCGTCCTGCATAGAATTAGGGTTTCCATTTTTGGGCAGGGCCTGTACGGAGGGTTGTACAGAGGGTTTTATGGGTGTGGGCCCCCACGTGCGTGGGCGATCCGGAAGTATGTGTGCACAAGTGCACGCCTACCCACTGGATAGGCATGCATGGGGGCACCTGTAAGGGGGACAAAGGCACACATTATGTGCGCTCTTGTTGGCTACACAGCAGCGCATGTGTGAGCGGTTGTGTCATGGATAGGCGCACTTTGATGCACGCCTGTGTTCATGACAGGGATGCATAGAAGCACCTCTATAGGCTGAGAAGGCATGCACACATGCATGCCTATCAGATGGACAGGAATGCACTCAAGTGCGCCTGTGGAGTGAACAGGCGCACATACGTGCGCGCATGTGGGGTGAACAGGCATGCATGGGTGCGCGCCTGTGGGTTAAATAGTCGCGCCTTGGAGGCAAGGTTAACGGGTGTAAAATTTATCTTTTTAATGTTTTTGATGGTCAAGGTGGCTGACCTAGGACTGTTTTATGTGGCTACAGACAATCTTTTTGCACGATGTCGGTTGGGTGGTGAGAGCAAGATTGGTCACAGCTGAGAGATGCTATGGCGATTGAGGATCTGGGGGTTCATATGAATTTCACAGCCTGTGGGTTGTTGAAGTTCTTTGAGTGCCCGTTGATACGGGCGCAGGAGTATCTCTTGCAGTTCCTTATGCAGATGTGGAGTCTGGACCTGCATTGTTTCATGGTGCGGGGAGAGAAGATTGCCTTCACTGTAGTGGAGGACATACATTTTTTGATTGGGCTCTTGTTTTGGGGAACGCCCCTACCGGTGGAGCCGGTACTACATGCTGATGTGGTGCTAGTGACAGTGGGTCGGAGATACTGTTCCAGGGTGAAATTTATGTCGGGCTCTGTCATGAGCATCGGGGTGATGGATGCTCTAGTGCATCATTGTATAGTAGCGATGATAGTGAGGGTGTATGGGTCCCTTGCGACTCAGTGGATCAGTGGTGGTCAACTAAGTGTGATGGAGAGGGTACTGGATGGTGAGCACTTCGCCTGGGGGCTTACGCTCCATGCTAGGATGGTAGGGTAGTTGGACCATTATCAGTCCACTGACACAGGAGAGTTTTCCTTTGGGTCCATCCTAGTGGCCTGGTTTTTGGAGAGGGTGCCTATGTTGCGCCCTAGGATTTTATTGGGTGCTCCTGGGGCACAAGAGCCACGACTAAGACGGTGGTAAACTATTTTGCTTCGCCATGGTGGTGGCGATGGTGGCCACTTCTTTGCGGCTGAGGCGATGCAGGTGTGGTGGCAGATGCCACAGGTGATTTTGCAATTCCCATATGCTGGTGTGGACTTTCGGGATGATCCAGAGATGGTGGTACCTCCAGGGGAGGTTTTTGATCATTGAGGTATGTTTGATGAGTTTGATATATATTGTTTATTTCTGAGATAGCATGACATGTGTATTCGGTATAGATGTTGATACTATCTGTTGTTTGTTTGTATGTGCATATGTGGCACCTCGCGGGCACAAGGCTGAGTTGCAAAGGGCGTCAGCTCGCCAGGAGTCGGGGAGACAGCCGCGGGGAGGGCCACAGGTAGGAGAGAGATGTCAGCATGACAATGTCGAGGCGAGACCAGCTGAGCCTGAGAAAGAAACGAGGAGACGTCGGTTTGATGACCCAGGTGCTGGGCCATCACATGTTCCTTCAGCGGATGTCGGAGCATATTTTGAGGATATACGTCGTCGCCTGGAGGCGGTGCTACAAGGCATGTCTGAGGGCATGTGGTCACGTATCCAAGATGAGGGCATCCTGGAGTAGTGTGTGGGAATTCCACCACCGTGGCTGGCTGTGGTACGAAAAGCAGCAATAGAAGGTTCTACTATGACCGAACAATTACCTCTCTGTCAGGAGGGACCAGTAGTGGGTGGGGGACCACCGCCTGAGGGAGGGGCAGGAGGTGCTGCTCTAGAGGCACCTTGAGTGGTGCTCTATGTATTTTTGTATTTTTGTATATAGGCTGGTGAGCCCACTTTGTACTGGCGTGCTTCACTGGCCTGTGGATAACCTTATTTTTGTATGTAAACATTTGGATGGCACTGTGGACCGTCTTATATATACATGAGTATACGTTTTGAGATCTATGTAATGTTTACATGTGTTTTGTTAATGTGTTGATGATGTCTAATCTATATATGTTGTGATAGGTTTGTTGATATGTTTATGTATGTGTAGAGGTATCTTGATGTGATATATGCAAGTCTAACACAATATTAGCTAAGTTATATGTAATTTGATTAAATTGTATTGGAATATGTGTAAAGGTAATGGAATCAAAATGTCGAGATAAAAGTCTAACCTGCAGGTATTTGCGAAAGAGTCAAGGATCGCGTACGCGGTACACATTGTTGAGTTGGAGAACGACAAATTGAGAGTCGAGAAAGATGCTAAGGTGACGAATACGATATTGTTGGGCATCGACGAGGAGAACAATGACAGTAGTGTATTTGGCTTGGTTGTTGGTGGTTGAACCCAAGCATATGCCGCTTGAATGGAGCATTTCATGTGAGGGGGTATAGAGGGCCCAAGCTGCCAAAGCAAGATTTTTTGTCCAACAACTGGTTTCGTCGGCGTAAACGATGTGGTAGGCCAGTGGAGGAAGCATATATCAATAGCACCAATGATAGTTTAGATGTGAGGGATGGAAAAAGATTAAAAACACTATAAAAGAAATAAACTAAAGTAGAACTGTTATGCTTAGGCATACAATTTCTTTAAGTATAACCCGTTGACGGGTTCTTTGAGAGAGGCCAGGATGTATGCGCCTTTGGTGAGACAATGTCGGATAATGTATGGGCCATGCCATAGTGACTCGAATTTTCCATGACCAAAGGTATCGTGAGCGATATCGTAAGCAAGGACAAGGTCGCCTTCGTGAAATGAGCGAAGGTTGACATGTCAATCAAAGATGGCCTTTGATCATTTTTTAGCTACCTCATTTTTCTGTAATGAAGATCGACGATCTTCATCCAAGGACTCTAAGTTCAGCAAGCGCTGCTCCATTGGAGCAGTGTCGGGTAATAGCTCAATTGTGGTGCGTAAGGTGGGAATTTTGCACTCGATGGGAAGAGTGGCCTCAATCCCATGGACTAGATGAAAAGGTGTGAAACCAGTGGTTGTTTTCACAGTCTTACGGTAAGCCCATAGCGCAGAAAATAACATATGATGCCAATTGGTATTATGTTTATTAACCGTGCGATGTAACATGGTCTTGAGGACCTTGTTAACTGCTTCGACCTGTCCGTTAGACTGAGGGTAATATGGTGAGGAAAATTCATGGGAGAATCCTAACCGAGATGAGAGTTCGACAAAAATCTCATTCTCCAAGTGTTTCCCGTGATCGAAAACTAGTTGGAGTGGTACTCCAAAGCGGGATATGACGTGGTTAAAGAAAAAAACATGTTGCGATGTCAGCGGTATTGTTGAAGGTGTGCATAGATTCCACCCATTTGGTAAAGTAATCGATTGCGACAACAATGTATTTGTGTCCATTGCTGGAGGGGGGATTACAAGTCATGAAGATGATGCCCCATTGATCCAGAATCGGATCCAGGAGTCTAACAGGGCTCAAAAAGGCTCAAAAATGAAAGTGCTCAGAATTAGACGAAACCAATTCCATTATGTTCGTCTCGTCTTCCTGATTTTGGCCATATATTTACTTCATCAAATGGACTTCGTATGCGAAAGATATCGCATTCTGATCGAAAACACAAATAGGAAAAAAAAGGGGGTGACTATACAGTCTGTACAGTCCACGTGGCAGGATGACTATACAAGCCGTACAGATGATGTGGCAACATCTGGAGATGACACATGGCAGATGACAAGGTGTATAGCAAGTGAGTTGGACCAGTCTGAGGGTGACATGTGTCACCACTATAAGGGTGACATGTGGCACAGAATGACGTCAGCAAGCTGACATGGCAGGTACAATGGCATGCTGACAGGACAGGTACGTGGTAGACAAGTGGATGAACCAGTGTTTGACAAGTGGAAGTGTCTAATTGGTTGTTGAGATGCCACGTGGCCTAGTCATGGGTGTAGAAATTTCGAAACAAATTAATGTATTCCTGCGATTCTCCTTATCTAACAAGTTCTACCTTTGTTAAATACAGAATCGCTTCTACTATTACTTTTGCGGAAGCAATTAAACCACGATCACAACCACAATGCACAAAGTGAAATATCAATAACACACAACACAGAAGTTTTATCGAGAAAGCGTAAAGATAAAAACCCCACTATCATATATTATGTATATCATGAATCATGAAACAATCTCATACAAAACTCTAATCCAAGATCTCTCAGTACAATACAATCATCTCACACTGTCATACACAAATTAGCAAATGCATGCGCCAATTCTTGTGTCCAGACAGCCTGCCTCCTCTGCACAAACTCTGCAATCTGAATTCTCAGAATGAATCAAATGAATACAATTGCCTCGTTTGCACATCCTCATAAGCATATCCACTGCATGTGTGAACAAATCACAACTGATAGCCAAACTGTCCCTTTCACCTGTTATCTCAACTGGTGTCCATTGGAATGACATGCATGTAGTTAACCATAGCGAATCTTTAGTTGCATGCGAGTTAACTGATTGTGAATTAATGAATAATTAATTCACTGAACTCACACTAATACAACTAAGCTTAACTCACTTAACTACACTTATAATTCTGTTACAATTCCAAATCACTCAGTTATGAATGAGATAATAGATTAATATTTATTGTCTAATTTAATTAAGGGAAAACTAAATTAGACACATGTTTCTTGTTGACTTTTCAACACTCCCTCTCAACAAGAAAGAGATTATCCTTCACCCCAATCCTGTCTCTATGATATTCGAATTTTCTCCTGGTGAGCCCCTTCGTCAGAATTTCGGCATCCTGATCTTCTGTAGGAATGTATTGAAGCAACATGATCTTCCACTGCACACAATTTCTGAGATGATGATACCGGATATCTATATGCTTAGATCTGTCATGAAACATAGGATTAATCGAGAGTTTAATGTAACTTTGATTATCACAATAAATCAATGTCAAATCTAAGTGAGAACCAAACAAACCAACCAAGATCTTCCTCATCTAGATAGCCTCACATGCAGCTTGGCTCGCTTCCATGTATTCTGCTTCTGCTGAACTAAGTGCCACGGATCTCTGTTTCCTGCTGTACCAAGAAACAGTTATAGAACCGATACTAAAGATCCCTCCTGATGTGCTCTTTCTGTCCATTGGGTTGCCCGCCCAATCTGCATCCGTGAAGCCATGAAACTTCACCTCATACGCCTGTCTATACCATAATCCATACTCAGATGTGCCCTTCAGATACCTCAGGACATGGTTCCCCACCTTCCAAAAGAGTTTGGTACGCTTAACCATCGCTTGACTTAGATGGTTAACCGCATAGCAAATGTCTGGCCTCGTATTCACTAAATACATTAGCGAACCTACTAATTGTCGATAGATAGTAGCATCCACTACCTCTCCAGAAGTAGCATCCTCTTTCCTCCAGTTTCCTGGAAGAGGAGTATCCATGGGTTTGCAGCCCTCCATGTGAAACTTACCCAG
>ML812112.1:71038-95179 GCA_009831015.1 Picea engelmannii
AAATAATGAAGAAGGCCCAAATCCTTCATCTCAAACTCCTTTGCAAGGTCCTCCTTGCATGAGTGTATCAACTGCTCATCACCAGTAAGTATTAAATCATCAACATAAATCACAATGATCAAAATCTTACCCTCCACCACAAATTGGTATAGGTTTGCATCTGCTTCACTTTTGGTGAAGCCCAATCCAGTGAAATAGCTGTCTATCCGAGTGTACCAAGCACGGGGTGCTTGCTTCAACCCATACAGTTCTCTCTTGAGTCTGCACACATGCGAATCTCTGTCAAAGGTCTCAAAACCTTCTGGCTGCTCAATGTACACTTCTTCCTCAATGATCTCGTTGAGGAACGCAGTTTTTACATCCATCTAATGAATGCGCCAGCCCATCTATGTTGAGAGTGCAAGGATGGATCTTATGGAAGAGTACCTTGCGACAGGTGCAAAGGTCTCACCATAATCTATCCCCTCGATCTGTGAGAAGCCCTGAGCCACAAACCTAGCCTTGTATTTCTCCACACTCCCATCAGCAGCTTGCTTTACCTTGTAGATCCATCTCGAACCTACCACTTATTTATCAATCGGTCTTGGGACAATATCCCATACATTGTTTTTGACAATGGATTCATACTCCTCTACCATAGCATCAACCCAAGTGGGCTCCTACACTGCTTCTTGAAAGGAAGATGGTTCAGTCACAATACATTTACTCATAAGAGCCATGTATCCAACAAATCGATCAGGAGATTGTCTCTGCCTGCGCTCTGAAATAGGGGCTCCTATATTTTGTGCAGCATCTAGTCTCAATCTAACAGCTTTCGTGGTGCGATTTCTGCCATTTCTGATGGATGGCTCTGCTTGAGTGGTTTCCTCCACTCTATGAACCTCTTCATGTGGCTGATCCACATCTTGAGACTCATCCTTGGGAACCAACAGTTCCTCTTCTGCATGCAAGTCTAGCTCCCTCTCAAGCGACAACCGCATGGCTTTCCCCTCATCGAAATTTATATCCCGTTGCATAACAGTCATCTTACTGTTTGGAAAATACACACGATAATTATGGGGTTTTTCTATGTACCCCACAAATATCCCAACTTCAGCAGTCGGTTCCAGCTTCTTCCTGGCATCCTTGTTTACATGCACATAAACAGATGAACCAAAAATTTTAAAATGAGAAACATCAGTTTTTTTACCAGTAAAAGATTCTTCAGGTGTACTCATGCCAAGTACTCTATGAGGACAACGGTTCTGCACATAAACCGCAGTATTGCATGCTTCTTCCCACAAATGCAATGGTAGGACTTGATCATGCAACATTGCTCGTGCTGCACCCACGATCGTTCTGTTCTTTCTCTCTGCGACCCCATTTTGTTGTGGGTTATGAGGCGCTATGAGTTCCCTTCGAATTCCTTCTCTGCTGCAGAATTCTTTGAATTCATTAGAGATGTATTCTCCACCATTATCGCTCCTTAGAGCCTTCACTTGCTTCTCCGAATCTTTCTCCACCAATGCTTTAAACTCACAGAACTTTGAGAATGTTTGATCCTTCTTCTACATGAAGAATATCCAGGATTTACGAGAAAAGTCATCAACAAAAATAACATAATACATGTGTTTTGTTGTTGAAGCAACTGAGAATGGTCCACACACATCCGTGTGAACTCTCTCCAGGATTACTAAACCACAGTTCTCCTTTTCATGAAAGGTGGACTTTACATACTTCCCCAGGGTGCACCCCTTGCACTAATCTGACTGAGCAAGTGTTCCCCTTGGAATTCCAGTAGATATTTGCTGCATGATATTCAAGGATCCATGATGAAGATGGCCTAATCTCATATGCCATAATTCACCCTCGTCCTAGCTCACCATTGTTTCTGCCTTGCCTATCATGGCACCGCAACCATCTACCCGCAGCATGTAGAGATTCTTAACTCGAATCCCTATCTTCTTGACTTGACCTATTTCTTTATGTCGCAGGTAGGCTATACCACTGCTAAAAACAACATCATAGCCTCTGTCCTCCAACATTGCGACTGAGACCAAGTTTTTCTTCAGAACTAGAACATGCATAACATTTTTCAATTGAAATGGTTTACCTGACTCCCTATCAAAGGTAATGGTACTAATACTAGTTGCACTATATTTTCCATCATCGCCCATCTCTATATGCATTCTGAGATCTTTCTCCTCCAAGTCAATGAAAGACTCTTTATCTCCCATCATGTGGAAGGAAGCGCTACTATCCAAATACCACATCGATCCCGATGCACTTGAAGCCATGCATGCAATCAAAGTGAAGTCAAGCTCAAATTGTGAGACAAGAGCCTCACCAGTTGCAGCTCCAGCAACCGTCTTGTTCTTCTTCTTCTGCAGACAGTTAGTAGTGAGATGCCCACGTTCGTGACAGTGAAAACACTTCACTTTGGACAAATCTAGCTTCTTGACTTTAGACTCAGAATTTGATTGGAATTTCTTCCCTTTCCCTTTCCTTGCCTTGGCAGTCAAAGCACAATCCTCTTCATCATCATGCTTTGATGAAGATCTATCTCTGGTGTTCCGCCTGAACTCCTCTTGCACTAGATCCAACCATAGTCGTTCCCAATCTGGTATTTTTTCCCTTCCATTGATAGATTCTTGATAACTGTGCCAACTCTTAGGAATCCCTAGGAGCGCCAAGCTCACCAAATGATCAGTAGCGACTGTTATTCCCACACTTCCAAGCTCATCCCGACATTGGACAAACTTTGTGAGATATTTTGGAATGGTGTCGCCTTTCTCCATCTTAATCTTCATGAGTTTATCTTTCAGCGCCAATTTCCTATGGTCGCTACTGTTTTGGAACAGATCTGTCAAAACCTTCCACATTTCATATGGTGTGGTTTTCCCATGGAGACTTGAGACAATGTGGTCTCGTACTCCCTTCAACAGAATCCTCCTCGCCTTCACCACTTTCTTTTGCCATGCATCAAGATTTGCAATGTTTGTCGCATCCGGTTTAGGAACATCTGTGTCAATGTAACCCTTCAAGCCATTGTCTTCGAGCACTGCCTCCATCCTGTCCTTCCATGCAATGTAGTTAGAGTTTCCCACGAGTGCATACTCAAACCTCAAGCCATTGAAAGACATTTCGATCTTGAATCAAGTGTCACACCAAGAAAAACTTGCAAATTTGAATGTTATCCAACCCAAAACTCAACCCCTTCACTTTCCCCTTGCCCTGGGAGGTTCGCACCCCACCTGAGAGAAACCTGAGGGAAGTTCGCACCCTACCTGTGTATAGCCTGCAAACTTGCATGTCAAGTTTGCACCCTGCTAGTGTATTCACCTGCGAGAATGCCCTGGAAGTTCGCACCCTGCTCCACTGCTAGGGTGAGGGAAGTTCCCACCCTGCTAGTGTATTTGCCTGCGAGAATTTCTGTTCTTGAAAACAATGGAAGTTTTCAGTACTAGAGTTCGCACCCTACTAGAGACGGGACCTGCGAGAATGCAATTATGTTCGCACCTCACTTCCATGACTCTGTGGCCTCCATGGCTCTGATACCATGTAGAAATTTCGAAAAAAATTAATGTATTCCTGCGATTCTCCTGATCTAACAAGTTCTACCTTTGTTAAATACAGAATCGCTTCTACTATTACTTTTGCGGAAGCAATTAAACCACGATCACAACCACAATGCACAAAGTGAAATATCAATAACACACAACACAGAAGTTTTACCGGGAAAGCGTAAATCTAAAAACCCCACTATCATATATTATGTATATCATGAATCATGAAACAATATCATACAAAACTCTATTCCTAGAGCTCTCAGTACAATACAATCGTCTCACACTGTCATACACAAATTAGCAAATGCATGCGCCAATTCCTGTGTCCAAACAGCCTGCCTCCTCTGCACAAACTCTGCAATCTGAATTCTCAGAATGAATCAAATGAATACAATTGCCTCATTTGCACATGCTCATAAGCATATCCACTGCATGTGTGAACAAATCACAACTAATAGCCAAACTGTCCCTTTCACCTGTTATCTCAACTGGTGTCCATTGGAATGACATGCATGTAGTTAACCGTGGCGAATCTTTAGTTGCATGCGAGTTAACTGATTGTGAATTAATGAATAACTAATTCACTGAACTCACACTAATACAACTAATCTTAACTCACTTAACTACACTTATAATTCTGTTACAATTCCAAATCACTCAGTTATGAATGAGATAATAGATTAATATTTATTGTCTAATTTAATTAAGGGAAAACTAAATTAGACACATGTTTCTTGTTGACTTTTCAACAATGGGCTGCCACATGGAACCCATTGGTTGGCTCGCTGATTTGAAAAATTTTAGGGTCTCCACTAGAGTCGAACCCCCGACCTCCATCGTGCTACGGACTAGAAAGGTTGCGCTAGCCAGCCACTCTGTTGGTGTTACTTATTATGTATATGGAAAAATATTGTTTTAAATTAAAACAAAGCCCTAGTTGGAGGCGAAAAGGGTTGGGGCTTAGCCCCAGCCCACGGTTACATTAGCCCTCGGCACTTGACATACGACAGGACCGCCCACGAGAACCAGAAGACAAGGAAAAGCATGGAAGTATGGGGACTAGACCTGTTTCTTTGGGGATTCGGTCTTATCCACCACCAACGGAACTGGGAGCTAACCAAACAAAAAGGGCGCAGAGGTATGGTGGTTAGCTTGTGGTCCTATACCCGCATCCGAAGACCAGGAGCCAGGACAGCTAGTGCACAACATGTGGACAGCCTAGCCCTATGGCAGACTTCCATATTCACAAGGGTGCATGCCAAAAGGGGTTGTACCCTATATTTAAATTTATTTGGGTTTTTAAACTATAACAAATGGATTTTTTAATTAATTTTGCCTGTAAGTAATGGATTTTATCCATTTTTGGGAGATATTGGGCATTTTTGGAGGCCAGATTTTGGGAGGAAGTTGGGGATGGATAACCAACTTCAGATATATAAAAACTAGGCCTGTTTGAGGCCAAGGAGGACAGTCAGAGAAGAGTTATGCTGAAGGGAAGCCAAGCAAAATTCATTTTTATGCAGGGAAGTTGTTGAGGAGCAAACGTTTGCGGGCCATTTCTGGGAGCTTCGTTCATCCATTTTGCATGTCGTTTCTTCTGTTGGGTTCTAGAGATCTATAAGAACATGACTAGATCAGTCTTGTATCATAATGGCACTACTATGATGTACTTTTTGAGCTTTGAATAGAAATAAAGAAGCCTCCCCCACTGAGACGAAGGCCCGGAGATGTAGGCAATTTTGTGCCGAACTCCGTTATCAATTCTCTTGTTATGGTTTGTTGTTTATTACTTCATTTCAGATCTTCATATATGTGTATGGTTGTCTTAATTCCTCTTATTTCCTCATTCTTTCATTAATCTTCTCAAATCGTTAATTAACACATGCAATTAAAAACTCAACCACGGTCATTAAAAGATATTTACGGATCAAGTGGTATCAGAGCTAGTTGACATTTGGATTTGAGTTTTGCATGTTAACCAGGGAAAAGATATAGCGTGGTGAAGGTGAGATTGTTGTAGATAATCCATTAATTGGATTGAGAAATAGAGCTTCTCACAGCGAGAAGATGGCATCGGAAGAAGGGCTTTCTCAGGATGAGAAAGATTTCCGAAAAACTTTCCTTGCTATGTCGGAGATGGTGAAAGTTTTGTACGATGATCACTTGGAACGAAAGAGACTAGTTTTGGGTGAATCTTCAAAGGGAAAAAGTGAAGAGGAACAGGATCATCCTCATATTCCTCCTTCACCTCCATCATCACCTCCTTCTTCTCCTTCTTCTTCAAGTTCAAGTTCTAAATCTAATGGAAAGAAACATGTTTATAAGCATAAGAATGAAATGCCATTGTTAAAACTTGATGTTAAATTTGAGTTACCCATATATGATGGTGAAGTAAATGCAGAGAAACTTGACAATTGGATCAGGCAGATGGAGGTTTATTGCAGTCTGCAATAGATCAAGGATGAGGCCACACAAATCAAGTTGGCATCTTTGAGACTTGCAGGTACATCTCTCATATGGTGGCAAAGCAAGTTGTAAAATGGAATGCAACAAGTGGGTAATGTATTTCCATCATGGAAGAGCTTCATTTCTACACTTAGGAAACAATTCTATCCTTTGGGTTATAAAGAAAAATCATTGATTGAATGGCAATCTTTAAAACTAAGAAAAGGACAAACAGTGCAAGAATACACCGATGGATTTTGAAAAATGGCATTGATGTTAGATATCCCTTTACAAACAAAAGAAACTCTTATGAAGTATATAGGAGGTTTACCTGTGCATATTAGGAACATTGTATTCATGTTTGGACCCACTAACCTTGATGAGGTTTATGTTCAAGCTACGTATATTGAAGCAGGAAAAGTAGGTGTGTCAGGGGAATCATCGTCTTCAAGGAAAGAGGGCAAGAGAAAATGGCATGGCAAGAATTCAAATGCAGTGACGAGGAAGGAAGGAAAGCCCTCTTGCAAGCATTGCAAGAAAGAGGGACATGATGAGGACAAATGTTGGCAGTTGCATCCCAAGAAGAGGCCAAAGTGGTTCAAGGAAAAGAAGGGAATGCAAACAGTGGCAACGAAAATAAGACCCACAGACTTGGGATCAGATTCAGGTGATGAATCAAAGATCTCATTGGTTGGTATGACAGGTAAAATTGGTGAAGGCATTGATTGTAGAAGCAACTTGTTTCATATAAGGGTAATCATGCGACACACTAAGATAGACACATTAATCGACAGTGGATCTCAATCTAATCTAATCTCATAAGAATTGGTTAAGCAATTAGGGTTAAAAACACAAGTACATCATAAACCCTACACACATAAATGGATAAGAAATCATCATCAAATGCACATAACGAAGCAGTGCACAGTCAAATTTGTAATTTCATCTAAGTATGTGGACGAATTAACATGTGATGTGGAAAAAGAATCAATATCAATTAACCAAAGAAGGTCAAGATTATGTGGTTCATGCTCATCATGTTAAAGCAAATAAAATACTTCAAACAATGGAATAATTAAAGAAGGCAATGCAAGCAATAAACAAACCAATAATTGTTTCAAATGAAGTAATCGATCTTAAGTAAGAACAAGAAATGATTGTTGAATGGAAAATCAATCATAAGTTGCTTCAAGATAAGCTCATGTCGTGCAAATATTTCAAGTATATCAGCTCATTTGCAATCATCTTTTTGATGTTGTCATTAGTAATGTTGTCTACACGGATGATAGTGGCTTCAGTAAGATGTAACAGGGTTCAAATGGCTAACAATATACTATCAGTTGTCATGATTGTGTTACAGTTGATCTTGATGAGACAGGTGCACAGGACAGAGTTCAGAGACAGAGGACAAGCCGAGTGACCTATCCCGAGCTTGTTGACTGGTTAGTAACCTTTTGGGGACCAAAAGGTCTTTTAGTGGGGAGGTGTGATCCAGAATCGGATCCAGGAGTCTAACAGGGCTCAAAAAGGCTCAAAAATGAAAGTGCTCAGAATCTGACGAAACCAATTCAATTGCGTCTGTCTCGTCTTCTTGATTATGTCCATATATTTACTTCGTCAAATGGACTCTGTATGTGAAAGATATCGCATTCTGATTGAAAACACAAACAGGTAAAAAAAGGGGGTGACTATACAGTCCATACAGTCCACGTGGCAGGCTGACTGTACAAGCCGTATAGCCGTATAGATGATGTGGCAACATCTGGAGATGACAGGGTGTACAGTAGGTGAGTTGGACCAGTTCAAGGGTGACACATGTCACCACTGTAAGGGTGACACGTGGCACAGAATGACATCAGCAGGTACAATGGCATGCTGACAGGACAGGTACATGGAAGACAAGTGGATGAACTAGTGTTCGACAAGTGGCAGTTTCTGATTGGTTGTTGAGGTGCCACGTGGCCTAGTCATGGGCTGCCACATGGCCCAGTCATGGGCTACCATGTGGCACCCATTGGTTGGCTCGTTGATTTGCAAAATTTTAGGGTCTCCACCGGAGTCGAACCCCTAACCTCCATCGTGCTACAGACTTCCAAGGTTGGGCTAGCCAGCCGCTCTGCTAGTGTTAATTATTATGTATATGGAAAAATATTGTTTTAAATTAAAAAAAATCCCTAGTTGGAGGCAGAAAGGGCTAGGGCTTAGCCCCAGCCCGCGGTTACATTATCCCTCGACACTTGACATACGACAGGACCACCCACGAGAACCAAGAGCCAAGGAAAAGCGTGGAAGTATGGGAACTAGCCCCATTTCTTTGGGGATTCAGTCCCATCCACCGCCAATGGAACCGGGATCTAACCAAACAAAAAGGGCGCAGAGGGTATGGTGGTTAGCCCATGGTCCTATACCTGTGTCCGAAGACCAGGAGCCAGGACAGCTAGCGCACGACAAGTGGAGCGCCTGGCCTTATGGAAGACTTCCATATGCCCAAGGGCATGCGCCAAAAGTGGTTTCTCCCTATATTTAAATTTATTTTGGTTTTTAAACTATAACAAATGGATTTTTTAATTAATTTTGCCTGTAAGTAATGGATTTTATCCATTTTTGGGAGATATTGGGCATTTTTGGAGGCCAGATTTTGGGAGGAAGTTGGGGATGGATAACCAACTTCAGATCTGTAAAAACTAGGCTTGTTTGAGGCCAAGGAGGACAGTCAGAGCAGATTTATGCTGAAGGGAAGCCAAGCCAAATCCATTTTTATGCAGGGAAGTTGTTGAGGAGTAGACGCTTGCGGGCCATTTCTGGGAGATCCAGTCATCTGTTTTGCATGTTGTTTCTTCCGTTGGGTTCTAGAGATCTAGAAGAACATGACCAGATCAGTCTTGTAGCATAATGGAACTGCTGCGATGTACTTTTTTATCTTTGAACAGAAATAAAGAATCCCCCCCACGCTGAGACAAAGGCCCGAAGACGTAGGCAATTTTGTGCCGAACTCCATTATCAATTCTCTTGTTATGGTTTGTTGTTTATTACTTCATTTAAGATCTGCATATATGTATATGGTTGTCTTAATTCCTCTTATTTCCTCATTCTTTCATTAAGCTTATCAAATGGTTAATTAACACATGCAATTAAAAACTCAACCACAGTCATTAAAAGATCTTTACGAATCACCCATTTACAAAAAGGGCTAGCAGTGATGACTGGATGAAGAAGAGCAGGTGGTGCTCGAGATTTGTTGGCATAAAGCTGACACTTCTCGCATCGTTTCACGGCATGAATGCAATCATGAAACAAAGTAGGACAAAAGTAACCTGCTCAGATGATCTTCTGAGCAGTGGACATTCCTGAAAAATGGCCCCCACATGCATCGCTATGGCAGTCGTTCAAGACTCGATCGGCCTTGTCAATGGTCAGGCATCGACGAAGAATGGTGTCGACCCCTCACCGGTATAAGATGTCTCTGATGAGGAGGTAGCAGGGGGCCTGGTGGAAAATACAATGACGATCATCTCGTGAAAGGTGGTTACCAAACTTTTGATTTTGGAGGTAGACGAGGAGGTCACCGTACCAAGGATCATCTGAAGTGATGTAAAAGAGGTGTTCGTCGGGAAAGTCAGTATTGACGGGTGCACTGGTAGTGTCGAAGGGGAAGGTCGTGACAAGTTCGGCGAGGACGAGGGATTTCTTTCTCTTGGGTGTTGAGAATTCAAGATCGTACTCCTAAAGGATAATGATCCATCAGGCAAATTTTCCATTAATTTGTCGAAGACTAAGAAAGTATTGCATAGGGTTGGAATCTTCTACGACCTTAGTCGTGCGAAGCAGAATGTAATGACGTAGTTTCTGGACTGCGAGGATGATTGCAAGGGATAGTTTCTCTTCATGTTTATACTTCAATGGTTGTCCTGAGAGGTTTTTACCAACATAATAAATGACATGCTCACGATCGTCATCACCGATTTGAACGAGAACTCCTGCTACTGAGACAGTTGATGCTGATATGTAGAGGATATAGTCGCGATTGTAGTCGGGTGCACTAATTAAAGGGGTGTTGGAGAGCGCCATTTTAAGATCATCAAATGACTTTTGGGCATGTTCATCCCAGTAAAATGGGATGTCGTGGCATAGTAAGTGAAGGAAACCATGTGCATGAGTGGAGTAGTCTAGGACAAATCATCGTAGAAAGTTAGCCTTGCCTTGTAGGCTCTAGAGTTGACGTAAATTATGAGGAGGTGGAATTTCGGTGATAGCTTGGACTTTGAGGGGGTCCATGATAATACCTCTTTGGGAAATGATGAATCCAAGGAGGCACCCTGCAGTGACGCAGAATATGCAATTGAGGGGATTCAAGCGGATGTTGTATTGATGGCATCATTGGAAGATGATCCATAAATCATCAAGATGTTGGATGTGTTTCTTGGATTGAGCTGTGAGGTCATCCAAGTATGCAAGGATGATATGAGACAAATCATGAAAAATGTATGTCATAGCCCGTTGGAAAGTTGCGCCAGCATTCTTTAAGCCAAAAGGAATGACACGATATGTGAAAGTACCCCAAGGGGTAGTGAATGCAGTTTTGTATTGATCGGTTGGGTGAATTTGTATTTAATTATAACCAGAGAAACCTTCCATGAAGGATACAGCCTCGTGGTCTGCGCATTCGTCGATAATTTGATCGATGAAAGGCATTGGAAAGTTGTCTTTGGGACATGCATGATTGAGATCATGAAAGTCCGTGCATACGTGGATAGTGCCATTTTTTTTATTAATGGGTACAGGGTTGGAAACCCATGAGGTATAAGAGATGGGGTAGATGAACCCAGCCGCGCATAATTTGTCAATTTCGGCTTTGATGGTTGTTTCTTTGGATGGGTGTAGCGGTCATTTTTTTTTACGAACTGGTGTAATGTCGAGCCAGGTGTCGATGCGATGTTAGACGATAAAGGGATCACGGCTGGGCATTTCTGTGTATGACCAGGCAAAAATATCCCGATATTCCTGAAAGAGGGTTTTATAGGTGGTGGTTTCTTGAGGAGTGCAAGCGGCTCCAATGGTGATTTCCTTGACGACACCATTTTTTATGGAAATGTCGATTTTGATGGTCGGGGAAATGTTGGAGATGTTTCCTTCTTCAAAAGCATCCAGGGCAGGAATGGGGTTGTTGAACCAGTCGATATGCCCTGATGGGATAAAATCCTTGGTTTTGACCACGTATACGGGGTGTTGGTTAGGAGGCGTGGAGGCTTACTGTGGAAAGAAGAGTGCTCGGTGGTGTAGCGCATCCCATGGGTAGTCAGGGTTGTTTAACTCTTCTAGTTTTTCCTCGTCATAATGGAATTGGCGAGGATACAAAGGGTCGTGAAGAGTGATATCGGTGACTGTTGTTGTGTGGTTGCCCCCTGGCGATGAAGAAGCAAGGGGAATGACACAAGGAAATTGCGATGGTTCGCTCGACATAAACCAAATATCGAAGTACTGATGAGTACCCATGGTAGTGGGATGTAAAATTTCCATAGGGAAATGAGCGGGAGAATTGGGGGGATTTGGGGGTGAATCCTCGGATAAGTCATCGAGGAACCATGGAGGCATTGGGAGGGCCTCGAGTTCAGGAGAAATGAGATGAAGAATCTCTAGTGACGAGGTAAGCTCAACCATCAATTATGTGGGTCTTTGAAGCAGGGTCAATTGGCATTGCTTGTATTCAATGATCATAGGACACTGGTATGTAAAATGATCTAAGGATTCACATAGAGAGCAAGGGAATCTCATACATTCATTGACTGAAGTTGTGACATAATGGATGTCAGTGATTTTTGGTAGGGTTGACGTAGCTGGACTGGGTTCGCTCTGGAAGCTTTGGTGTATTGTGGCTAATGTATGCCGAAAGCATGGAAGTGATGGGAAATGGTGTGTATAATGGCCATATTCTGAACATATAGCGCAAGCGAATTTGGTTCGCAGCCCTTTACCACTTGAGTGAGGGGCGGTAACGGTAGTACTTTCTATGGTAGCGAGTGTTGATGGAGTTTGATTGAGTGGAATCAAGTTCCGTAACTCCGGTAGAGATGGGCAGTTGTTGGTTTGGTGTCCATATTTCTCACATAGTGCACAAGGGGGTTGGACGCGCGAGGGAAATGGAGTTGTGGGCTCCTTCTTCTTTCTTCTACCCCCAGCTATGGCAGGGAGAGTAGTGAGTGGGGGTGAAGAGGGTATGGTGGGAGTGAGTATGGGAATTGTCATTGGGATTCCTTCCATTTGGGGGGGAAGGGATGGTCGAGGGACCATCTCTGGTGGATGTAAATACAAAACTAGAATTGCTAATACCATATTAGGGAGGGTGAGCGTTGCGGCTACTTGGAAAGCTTGTACGCTAGGTGGAGGGTAAAAGAAGGGGATTTGGGTAATGGCTTGGGGAACTGTCTCCCAAACTGGGATATGGCCTTGGGGAGAGGTGAAATCATGGACTGGTGGAGTCGATGAGTTCGCAGGAGGCTCGTGAGGGAGGAGCTCTGTGACTAGTGGGACGTCAAATATGATAGAAGGCTCCCTAAGAGGAAGGGTATCTTCTATGTCAATTCTGTTGGATGAGACGACGCATACTTGATTGGAAGGATGAAGGAGTGGTGGTGCTCCATGGTAAGTTCCTAACAATGATGGATCTTTGAAAATTCTAGGACCCATTTCTATGAGTGGGTATGCGTCATGGCTCGTGTGGATGAGAGGAAGAATGTTATCGATGTTGGCAGAAGGGTTAGGCTCGTAATGTGAGACTTGGTCAATGGTAACGATCTTCCCGTTGTGGGGGAACATCATTGTTCGAAAGATGGAAGAGGCAACTGCCTTCATAGCATACATGTAGCTACGACCGAACAGGATATTATAATAGAGTGGGGCATCGATAACTTCAATGTCAATGAGAATATTCTTGCCCCCGAGTTCTACGGGGACATTTTGGAAGAGCCCTTCAGGAGAGGATGGTCATCTATCATAAGCTCGTAAGGTAATGGTAGAGGGTATGAGTTTGGGGGAACCAAGTTTTTGCCATACAGATTTGGACATAATGCATGTGGATGCACCTTCATCGATGATGCATCGATGAACTGTGATGTTCTGAATTTTCACTGGGATTTGAAAAGTGATCAAAGCGGGAAGGCGAGGTTCTTCGTTGTCGAGATCAAGTATAATGATTCAAGTATCTGCGGGGTCAACTACCCCCAAGGTGGAAAGTAATGATTTTTGTTGAGTGGGACAAGTCCAAAGGACTTCTAAGACTGACATGGCAGTCGGGGATTGTGCTAAGTCATCCACCAAACTGTAATTATGAGTTTCCCTAGCCTGTGGGTTGTGGACATTCCTACGCAATGGGATGTGAGGGATGCGAAGAGGTGGTTCTGTGTTAGGGAGAGGGATCAACAATGGGGGTCCCGTTGGTGTGGGGATTGTTTCTGGAGGAATGGGAGGAGACTCAGTGGGTGCATGATACTGACGATTACGTGTTTGCAGTAGGATTTCTTCCTCACTGGTGAGGAGGATCGTGCGATCTATTGGGTTGTTTGGATTGAGGTATTGTCCCACCTGAGGTGGGGTAGGCTGGATGTCCTGTTGGGTGTTTATCACACCTTGGTGTGGAATAGGATTTTGTATCACGGCTAGGGGGGGTTGTTGCACGTATTGTTGTGGGGCATGTTGAGGGGCAGGCGGTGTTGGGGGATGTGATAGACTTCCTGAGTCTTTCATCCATTTGAAATCAGCGAATTGGGGGCAATGATGAGTATAATGACCGAACTCACCACAAAGGGAAGAAGGGAAGTTGATTTTGATAGTATTGTTATTTCTCCCTTGACGCCTGTTGTTATTTCCCCCATGGGGGTTTTGATTCCCTTGGTTCTGGTTTCCCCCAGCCGGTTGGTTTTGTTCAGGTTGATTCCCGCCTTGACCTGGGTTGTTATTATTCCTGTTTGTTCCTTTATTTTTGGCATTATTCGACGGGTATGTCGGATATGCTGTATTCAGCTGTTCAAAATTTTGGTATTGCTGAATGGGAGAGGGTTGAACAAAATTCACCCCCGCGTGAGGATGTGGGGGTGCCATGGGTTGCGAAATACCAGGAAAGGGAAAGTATGGATTCTGTGGGGGTTGTGATCCGTAAGGTACATAGGAAGGCATGGTGCTTTCATTGGTACTCATAGTATAAGCTGAGGTAGAGAGGGTACCAAAATTGCCTAGATAGGTGGGTGTAATGGGGGTGTCGGTGGTGGCCCACTGATGGGCGGAGGAATAGTAACAAGGTATGGCTATTGATAAGGGGGTGGGGGGGAATAAGAGGTACCCCCATGCACCGACAGATATTGAGGTGTGCCATACATTGGTGGTGGTTGGGGTTGAGGACTGTGGTGTCTGGTATTACCAATCAATCCATCTATTGAGTGAGACATCCCAGGTTTGTCTTGACCAAATGGCACGGGATTAGGGAGGTCAGGAAGTACTGTGTATAAGTACCCTGACTGTGAATAGATGAGGTCATATTATTGAGCCTTACTGATGGATTCCTCTTCAGATTGAGGGAAGGTGGAAGCTACGTCTTTACCGAGGACAGAGACAAGTGATCTGAGCAACCAGTCAAGACACTGTTGTTTGGTGGTTTCAGCTTTGCATAAACTACGTCATCTACGCCACTTATGAATGTGATCAGCGATATGTGTGGCTGACGTTTGTTTGAAATTAGAGATTAGTTCAAGACCATTGTCATGGCGGATTGGAAATTGAAAGAAGGTCAAAAATGCTTTGGCCAAGGACTCGAAAGTCGTATGGGACCCTGATTTTTCATCTACATACCATTTGGTTGATGGGCCAGTGAGTGTGTGTTGAAATAACCGTAGTCTAATGGAATCATCCATGATGCTATTGGAAGAGCACCATAGGTGGAAAGTCATGACATGGTTGGCAGGGTCATCTCCTACCTTTCCTTCAAACTTGGGGATGTCTAAAGGTAGTTTGGTGGGCATTGCAGGCCATGTGGGGTCATGCAATATAGCATCAATGGTGAGTTTTCTTAGATATGGTATGTTAAGAGAGTCCAAATATGGCATCTGCATGGGGGCGGGGGGAGGATTAGCTCCAGCCATGGTGTAAGTGTGTTGTGAACCTGACCCTTGAGGGGGACTAGGTGGGTTGGTACTTCCCCTTTGAGAGGAAGTTGGTCCTCTGCTTCTATGTAAAGGAGAGCGACTGGACAGAGGGACTTGGGAAGTGGACCCAAGTAATGTGGAACCAAGCAAAGTTGATCCTAATATAATAGCACTCATAGGAGTGTGTGAAGGGGGTGTCGATGAGGTGGCTAGACTAGGAACTCCCCCTAAAATAGGAGGGAGGTTTAGTAAGCGTCTGGAACGACGGGGGTTTTGTGGGTCCCCTATGATGTCCAACTAGCTGAGTGGATGTGTGTGAAATGTGATGAGAGAAAGTAAACAAGAACCTTTGTTGCAAATTTTGAACTTTACACAATATATATATCCAAATCAAAATGTAATCAGAAGTGCATCATACATAAAGTGGTTTGAACAAGAAGCATATATGTGGATAAGTGGGTTTTTTCTGCGTGGGGAATCAAAAAAAACAAATGCTCGTGTCCTAAAATACTTAACGTCCTTCCTCTCAAATAACACTAGACCTTCCAATAGTACTCAACAGTGAGGTATGAAGTCACCGGAAGAGAAACTAGTGAAGGATGAAATAATCGGTTATAATGAGGGTAAAGGGGGCATATCCCAAAAAAGCTGGTGATATTTCAAAATAGCCACACAAAATCTGATCAAGGTGCAATTGCAGCCCACAATTGCCACCTGGGTAGATGTCCTAAAATTTGGTCACTAGGTACATTGGTCAAAGTGCGGCATTTAGATTTTCGGCCTAAGAAATGGGTCATGGGTTGGATCTCGTCCAAGAGGTGGGTGCCTGAAGGGGGGGTGCACAGAACAACTGGACCTTGGCCTTCAACCCTTCATGGGTATCTCCCTGCCTTATGGTGTTAGGAACACTTGACTTGGAGGATTTGCAGTTCACTATTTGACAACTTCTATGGTTTTGACAATGTGAGAACCAGATAACGGGGAGTTATTTGGATGCCTATCCCCTAAATCCTACCTAGACTAAAAAATTTCTTTTGGCACCTCCTATGGAGGAAAACTTAGTGAGTTTTTAGAAAAAATTTAGATGTAGTTGTTTTGAGAGGTTGGGGGTGTGGACCAACCTCATTAAAATTAAATGGGAGTGGATCATTTCATTAAGAAAAGGGTGGGGTGTTTTGGAATCCCTTTGGAGGAAACTTACTTTGAGCTCCATGTTTCAAGAAGAAACTATGTGAGTGATAAGTGACTTTTGTGTGTGAATGGGTGAAAGTGTGCCAATTTTTAATGAATTAGGTGTCACCTTGTTGCATGTGCACTTTGCTTGGTCCTTACAAGTGTTGATTACCTAATTAACTAAGTGTCTTTGGTACAACCTTGCGTAATTCAAAAGTCCCTAGGAATCTAGCATGTAGACACATGGGTCCCTTACTATTCCTTTAACTCCCTATTGTGATTTAATCTAAGAAAATCTTTGAAACTATCCTATATTGTGATCATGTGGGCATGTATGGGCCCATTACAAAACCTTTAAACTTCCCTAGTGATTTGATCTAAGAAAGTAAATTTCAACACTATCCTATCTTTGTAGCATGTGGGCATGTATGGGCCCGTTACAATCTTAAGATGTGTTTGAAAAAAAACTAAGAGGAGTCCTAAGAAGGGATGTGACGCAGACGCCACCTCTACCTCGATAGAGTCTTTGTGCAACCTCCTGGTCTTAAGGATCATTCACTCTATTTCATGAGCCAAAGCAGCTCCTTTGATTCCCTGTTGGAATCTCTTCTAAATCTATCCACAGGTCCTTCCCGAAGCTCCCTTGTGCGAATAGCAATAGGCGCGATCTCAGCCCTCTTCGTGCAACAACAGCACTATGACCAAGGCCTACCTTGAAAGGCGCTTGTCACAACTTGCCTCTCGCGATTTCACAAGTCGAAGCTCTCGACTCCTCCTGTCCAATCCCGCGATATCCGAGATCGTGAGATGGGTATAACTCCTTCCCTTGTCAGCGCCCTCCGTGCGTGACCACTGGCTAGGCTTCCCACTAGCGCTTCTCACCTTTTTCCACTTCACAAGTCGATAGGTTCGACTTCCATCCCCTTATCTTATGAACCCCTAAGACACGAAAAGTCAACAGGGTGTTGACTCTCTTCAATGAACAACGCATGTCCACCTGTCTATTCCACGAGCCCACCTTGTGATTCTACCACGTGTCCACATGAGCCTTGGCTCTCGGCACTTCGCCGAATCTGTGATTGCTACCACCTATCCTCCTCAGATGGACGGCTATGATTCTCTCACAACTTCGCCACTCGCGACTTAGAGCACCCAAATCTTGGACTCTCACCTTGCGAACCTCCGAGTTTGTGAGATCCCTAGATATCTGCCACCTGTCCTCCTCAAATGGACGGTCCCAATCTTCTCGCCACTTTTCCACTCGCGACTTGGAGCACCCAACCTTTGGGCTCTCACCTTGCGAACCTCTGAGTTTGCGAGATCCCTTGATCTCTGCCACCTATCCTCCTCAGATGGGCGGTTGCGATTCTCTCACGACTTCGCTACTCGCGAAGTCAAGAGACTTCGTTCTGTGACCTCCGATGTCTGAATCCCCGATATGGGTGATCTCGTGACACGTGTCCACTCCTAAGGAACGGCTTAGATTCTTTCAGGACTTTCGTCTCCTCTGCTCTGTTGTATGAGGGTTTAACTCCCTCGCAACTCTCGATAGATCTAACGGTTGTCAGGTAATTGGACCAAGATCCAACGGTTCATATCCTGTCTGCTCTCTGTGCTCCTCTACTGCTTACTGGACGAAGAAAACCAATGGTCCAGATCTCTTCTCCTCAGCCTGATCTGACGACTGTTGTGTGCCCTCCTGAGCTTCTATGCTTTCTTCTAACACTTGGAAGAATTCCAAATGTCTAAGGACTTAACTTTGAATTCTTTTCCCTGCGAGCTCTTCGCCTTGAGTCTCGCTTGCGTGTACAAAAACGCCACTCCTCCTGATCTTTAAAAACCCTGAACTCTTCAAGGATTTCTAAAGCCTCTGTACTCCTTGCATCTACGATTTTGTTCATAAAATCACTCACCCTCCTAAGCTTGACCTTCTCTGGAACCTTAAGAGGTTTCCATGACTCCTGCACTCCTTGTAGAGTCTCTGCACGCACGAGGTGCTATCCCTTCTGAGCTTACTCACGAACTCAGATCTCTAAGGAATTAAGTCCCTTTTTCCTTTCTCCCTCATATGGAGAATTCAAATGCCCTCCTGGCTATCCCTCTGCTCAAGAAACCTTTTGCTGAGATTTTCAAGGTGTTCAGCAACCCTGCGAAGATCCTTCTTCTTGGACTCTTCTACTAATTCCAGAACTCAAGGAGTTCTTTTCTCCTCTCATGCATGTCTGTACACCTACTCAATGCCCACCTGGCAGAGTATCTTCTTACATAACATCCAGCAGTTCTGTCACTTATGTGTTCCCTATGCACCTGCTCAATGCCCTCCCGGCAGAGCTCTCAGAATCCTTAGTAATCCTTGTTCTCTTGTCTAAAATCATAGCAGAGTTATTCTCAATGAATCACTATGTATATGCTCAATTCCCACCTGGCAGAGCTCTCAGAATCCTTAGTGATTATGACTTCAATCTGAACTCACAGCAGAGTTCTTCTTTTGTGCACTCCTTGCACTGGCTTGATGCCCTCCTAGCAGAGCTTCACATAACTCCTCAGAGATTCTGTCTACAACTTTGTTTTCTCATACACAGCCTTGCCTCCAAGGTATTCAGCAACCTTGAGGTCTTCCTCCTGAGTTGTTGATTTCAGCTTATGTGCCCACCTGGCACGCCTCTGTCTGAACCCACTGAATTCAGAAATGCACCCTCTGTGCATGGCTATTAGAACCCACAGCATTCTGTCACACCCTCATGGTGTGAAGCCTCAAATACCTCTCAAGCCTGAAACCCAACACACTCCTGCAAATGCAAAACTATAGCATACATTCACAACATAATTTGAACACACATAGACATTCATTCAACACAGGAAATATGCAGGAAAAACTGTTGTTTGTATTAAATGGAAAATTCATGTTTTTACAAGGTGTTCCTGAGCATTAACTATATCAAAGTCTCATCTCCTTCTCTTCTCTTACAAATCTCTTGTTCATACTCTAACTATTACAAAATGAGATTGAAATTGATCTTTTTACAAGAGGAGCTCTTCGAGCTCTTCCCTCCAATCTACCTACCCTATTAAATGGCATTGAATGGGTTGTCTAGTCCACAAATCGGATCTAGATCTCAGCCTTCCAAAACATTAAAGGCCTATCTACCTACAGCATGCACAAAGGCACGGCTTCACAACTCAATAGCCTAAAACATTTAATTACATTCATTCAAATTTTAAATGAGGACTGTGCCTCTCTTCAACATGAGATTTGAATTCAATGACGTGGCTGACTAGCTGGATGGCTGACGTGGATAGATGATCCTACATCATACTCCTCAGCTGCAAAATTCATGAGCTCCTACTCATCATCTTCCACTCTCAGTTGTGGAAATCCTCCTGGATCCCAGACAAATTTCTGGAACTGTTCATCTGCTCCATCTCCCTGTTGTTGTTGTTGCTTCTGCGCTACTGCTGTTGTTGTTGCTTCTTTTCTGCTCAGCTTCTCCTTTCTAGTAGTTTTTTCTAATCTGATCATCAGCTTCCTGATCTTCTCAATCACTTCATCTAGCTGCTCCAGTGGCTGGCTTCGTTCAGGCAATCTCCCCAGCTGCAAAAATTTTCTGCAATTGGGCAGATCATTGTGATCTCCCATGCCTTCTTCATCTTCATCATCTTCTTTTGTGGCCTTAACTTCCCACCCTGCTACAGAGTTCATCTCTACAGTGTTCATTACCTTTTCAACTCCCTAGTTGAAAATTCTGAGCAATTCATCATAATGCTCCTCTGCCAATATCTGCTCATGGCATTCACCTGCTGGCTCTGAATTGTTCAGCCAATCCTCCAGTATCTCTAGCTCCATCTCCCATGGAGTGAGTAATCTATTTGCCTTCTCTTCGGCTTCTTCTGCTGCCAGATTTAGTGTTGTAGCTTCCTCAGCTTCTTGGCTGAAAGTGTTGAGACACTCCTCAGAATGCTCATTCTCTTTTTTTTCTTGGGCAGCTTCCCAAATCTACTCCAATTCTTCCCTAACAGTCTCAGCTAGTTGTCCTTCTTCTGTTGTTGTTGCCTCTACAAAACAGATTTCTGCCTCCTCTGGGCTATGTGGCAGGAATATTTGAATTCCTCCAATCATCAGAAGATTCCTCAGATCTTCATCTTCTGTCAGCTACACCTGTTGATCCAAATCTAACTCTGAGCTCATCTTCTTTGTCAACTCGTCAGGCTGATTCAAACTCACCTCTGAGTTCATGAAACCCTCAGATAGTCTCATCTTCTTATCCCTGCCCACCTGGAAAATTGGGATTTCCCTGCTGCCCTCTTGGCAGTCTATGAGATCAAATGATCCCATCTTTGTTCCCTTTCCCACCTGGAAATTTGGAAATTTTCCGCTGCCCTCTTGGAAGCCTATGAGATCCCGCAGCGATCTCGATTCATTTCCCTCCTGGCAATGTGAAATTCCCCGGCTGTCCAGTCTGTGAGACCCCGCAGTGATCTCAACTCTTTACCCACCTGGAAATTGGGAATTTCTTCTCTTACCTCCTGGCGGTACTTGAGATCTTCATCCAATCCCATTTCATCCTCAGCATCACTCAGATTTCTCCCAATCTCTGGCTCACATACCTGAACCCTTTTATCTGGTCTGTTGAGGTTTTCAGCAGGCCTCAACCACCATCTCAGCAGCTTACACTGTCTTTTGACCATCAACTCTGGGATTTTATTTCCAACGTATCTTTGGCCTTCAGTATCCATATCGTTGTCCCTGTCTGCTCTCCTAGAAAACCTGTTGCTGTCACTCCAAAATCCTGAGTGTTCCAGCTTCTCCTACAGTCCTCCTGACTGTCTTCTTCTCCTCTTTGTTTCACCTGAAATCTACAGATGAATTCCCTCTCTGATACCAAAACTGACGCAGACGCCACCTCTACCTCGGCAAAGTCTCTATGTGACCTCTCAGTATTAAGTATCATTCCCTCTATTTCATGAGCCGAAGTGGCTCCTTCGATTCCTTGTTGGAATCTCTTCTAAATCTATCCACAGGTCCTTCAGGAAGCTCCCCTGTGTGAACAACACTAGGCGTGAGCTCCACCCTCTTCGTGCAACCACAGTGCTATGACCAAGGCCTACCTTGAGCTCCACCCTCTTCCACAACTTATGCACTCCTTGCAAAGTCTCTGCACACACGAGGTGATATCCCTTTTGAGCTTACTCACGAACTCAAATCTCTAAGGAATTAAGTCCCTTTTTCCTTTCTCCCTCAGATGGAGAATTCATATTCCCTCCTGGCTATCCCTCTGCTCAAGCAACCTTTTGCTGAGAGTTTCAGGGTGTTAAGCAACCCTGCAAAGATCCTTCTTCTTGGACTCCTCTACTAATTCCAGAACTCAAGGAGTTATTTTCTCCTCTTGTGCCTGTCTTCACACCTACTCAATGCCCACCTAGCAAAGTATCTTATTACAGAACATCCAGCAGTTTCGTCCCTTCTGTGCGCCCTATGCACCTGCTCCATGCCCTCCTAGCAGAGCTCTCAGAATCCTTAGTAATCCTTGTTCTCCTATCTTAACTCATAGCAGAGTTCTTCTCAATGCATCACTATGCATATGCTCAATGCCCACTTGGTAGAGCTCTCAGAATCCTTAGTGATTCTGACTTCAATATGAACTCACAGCAGAGTTCTTCTCCTCTAGACTCCTTACACTGGCTCGATTCCCTCCTGGAAGAGCTTCACAGAACTCCTCAGAGATTCTGTTTGCAACTGTGTTTTCTCATACACAGCCTTGCCTCCAAGGTATTAAGCAACCTTGAGGTCTTCCTCCTGAGTTGTTGATTTTATCTTTTGTGCCCACCTAGCACACCTCTGTTTAAACCCACAAAATTCATAAATGCACCCTCTGTGCATGGCTATCAGAACCCGCAGCATTCCGTCACACCCTCATGGTGTGAAGCCTCAAAGACCTCTAAAGCCTGAAACCCAACACACTCCTGCAAATGCAAAACTATAGCATACATTCACAGCATAATTTGAACACAGATAGACATTCATTCAACACAGGAAATATGCAAGAAAAATTGTTGTTTGTATTAAATGGAAAATGCATGTTTTTACAAGGTTTTCCTGAGCATGAACTATATCAAAGTCTCAGCTCCTTCTCTTCTCTTACAACTCTCTTGTGCATACTCTAACTATTACAAAATGAGATCGAAATTGATCTTTTTACAAGAGGGGCTCTTCAAGCTCTTCCCTCCAATCTACCTACCCTATTAAATGGCATTGAATGGGCTATCTAGTCCACAAATCGGATCTAGATCGCATCCTTCCAAAACATTAAAGGCCTATCTACCTACAGCCTACGCAAAGGCATGGCTTCACGGCTCAACAGCCTAAAACATTTAATTACATTCATTCAAATTTTAAATGAGGATTGCGCCTCTCTTCATCACACGATTTGAATTTGCTAACGTGGCTGGCTGGCTAGCTAGCTGACATGGAGAGATGCTCCTGCATCAGGTTGTTTTCCTCTCCTAAAGGTTTTAATCTTTTTAAGGGAGATGAAATTGTCCCACAATATTTTTCTGATTCTCAAGGTCGCTTGGAGGCACGAGAGAAGAGCATACTAAGTGATTGTTATCCAAATTCTGGTCCCAATGCAAGTTAGATGTGATTGAAAAATGATTTCCAACTTATATTTTTAGTCAAAGCAAGCCATCCATGTGGAAAAATGAAAGCAAAAGAGGAAATAATGATTTTTAAACCTTCTAAGTGCCTATGTGTTTTGACTAATCCATTTATATGAAGAGGGGACTAAGTGTGGTGCAGCTTAAAACATGCTTGAAATCACTTTTAAGAAGGCTAAAGGCCTTCCCTAAATCTCAAAAAACCTTACAATGTGAATTTTTTGCACAGGTGCACGGGTCTCAGTGGAGACAGAGGCGCATAGAGCGCATGTGCATAGACTGAAAAGAGATAATGAGTGCAGGTGCGCAGAATAGAACTGTAACTTAGGCGCATGTGCACACGATGCACATCTGTGGGCCGAAAAACCTGCACACAGGTGACACACGACCGTGAATGAAAATTCCAGATGGAATTCTCCTAATTCAACTTGGAATTGGATGTCTAGCGGGTTGGCTTAGGCCGGTTAATGCACCTGCAAGTTAAATAAACTAAAAGAAGAGCTAGAAAAACCCAAATGGGGTAGGAAATTGATACCTTTCCCTAGTGGAGTCACCAATCTGTTGCGCCTCTTTCGTCACCTTAGTGAGCAAAATAGAGGTGCTTGCAAGATTAGTTGGGTTTGCTAAGTAGGACAGTTGTATGGAAAAGGGTTAGAGAAAAAAATATAAAAGAACTAAGAATTAAACTAAGAAATAAAACAACAACTAAATTAATGAGCATAGGGACATAAGGACAAAAGAAACAATTAGACCCATGTCACCAATGATAAGGCTGATATTAGTGAAAGAAAACACTGAGAAGAAAGAGGACTATGAGTCCCTTCTTCCTCCAAGGGAGGGCTCTTGGACCACCACAAATAAGATCTTCTTACAACTTTGAAAATGAAAATGAAAATGGTGAAAGAATTCTTTGCTAATCCACTCAAGGGGTGAGATGAATTGCCCAATGCAATGATGTAAGTATACTCTTGGTAAGGATAGAGGATTCCTCAAGAGAATAATGGCAGCATAACTTTGCTATGAATTCCTTGAAAAATGAAGTGTATGCATGGCCTTTTTATAGCATTCCTTTGAGGTATTGTCCAACTAGTTTGTAGTGTGTAAAGAGGCTAATTAGGGCATTTCTAGGTCTTTGACCAGCCACCCAGTCGAATCCAGTCCAGATTTGAGTGTCAAATCAACTTGGAAGA
>ML812112.1:96087-111761 GCA_009831015.1 Picea engelmannii
AAACATTGTTTTTGTCCATTTCGAACACTCATCTTCTGAGGCGGATTTAGGGAAAACCAGAATGATTTTGAGAAATCGAAAGAGGTAATTTTCCATCACAGGCCAAATTACAATAAAATATCCCATACTTCTCATAGTTGTTACAAATTGGGAGAATCGAGAGCATCTTTGAGCCCTATATTTCAGGATTCGGGATTTTCTTATTAGAGACATATTTTTCAAACCTTTATCCTAGACAGGTGGAGATGAATTTCGTAAAAATGAGAGAGGTTTTTTCTCAGAACAAGCTGGTATACAAAAAACTCCCCATATTTTACACATATATCTCAAAGTGGGAGAATCAAAGACGTATTTGGACCTCATTTTTCATAATTTCAGGAGGCGAATAATTCAAAATGACCTAGCAAAGAGCAGACATTGAAGAAACAGATCATCAACAATTCCCATAAAATTGGTTTCCATATGAACCTAAAAACTAACCACAACCTCAGATTCTAATTTTTCTCCAGATCTATGATATTTTGTCAAATCGGATGTACTATTTTTAGAAAAGTTGTTGGGGATTTGTTCTCCATTAATGTAACCAGATCCATGATTATAGGCAGTAGTAATTGAACTACTAGAAACCTATTGTGGTGATGGGATATTATATATTTGGAGGCATTTTGATGTAAAAGGGGGGTTGGAATGGTGGGAGTATGGCCTTCCTGTGTATTTCAAGGTTATGTAATTTTTCAGGAATTTTAATAACAAAGACTGTTTCTGATAGCATAGATTCATCACGGTGCTTAGTTTCAGTGAGTTTTCCCTCTGTAACACTCTTCTTCATTAATTATTATTCTTTCCCAGTATTTGACTAAGAGTATATGTTTGGAATTCATCTTATCTGATGCTCCATTCATGTAGTGAATACTTGTATTTGTGTTAAAGATTTTATGTTCAAAATTCATCTATATATGTTGCTATGTTCATGAATCTATATATTTTTCTTCTAAAGTTACATCTGAGAATTCATTCTAAATGATCTCATCTGTAATGGGATTTTCTTATTTATGTTCATTCATCATCTAAATGTTGTTTATTGCTGGAAATTGTGCTTATTTTGCCTCTATTTCCTCAAAAAAACATTGTTGTGTTAATTTTCCAAATCTATCTCAAAAGTTGGCTCCATTGCGCAAAGGCCTTCCCTTTTTTTTCCAAACCAATAATTCAAAAATCAAACATTGAACTGTCATAACTAGCCTAACATTCTAAACTCAAACAAATATAAATCTTATAGAGAGATCCCTCTCTGAAGCTGGCAGGGCTAGATCCCAACTTCAAAAGTGATTTTGTGGTTACCTCTGTCAATTTCTTCCTCGGCCTAAGAAATTACAAAGTGATAACAGAGACTTCAATTCTAGCCAATCCACCTGGATTTTAAATGAACAGTTGCACGAGTGAGTGTAGATTGCACAAAATCCACATTCTTGAGTTGCGTAGATAAATTAAAAACTGACTTTGCATAGTTTTCTACTATACTGAGTATAATGTATTAATTCCATGAGTATGCACTTTGGTCTATTGAATTGATGACCCTTCCGATCATCACTTGTATAGCTTTGTGAGTGATTTTTAGGTGATAACATATGGTATCTCACTTAATCCAAAAAAATATTTTTTGCAATTACAGAAGGAAAACTATTAAGACAAGTTATAATGAAAGAAGATATCTAATTTGAGCTTGAATGCATGAAATTTATCGCACATATTGCACTTTCAAAAAATATAAAAGGATATGCATTCTTTCTTCAATAAAATTGATTTCATACGAAGATTTGTTTATGATTTTTCTGAAATAGTTAAACCTTTTCAAAAAATAATTAAAAAATACGTCAAAATCAAATGGACTCAAATTGAAAAAGATTCATTTGAGAGGGTTAAAGATGTGATTGTCTCATCCCCTTCTTTACACAACCTTAACTTCAATAGTGATTTCCTCTTGTATATTTTCACATCCGAATAATTTTTAGTAGTAGTCCTTATATTGAAGGATTATGAAGGGAATGAATATCCAATTTATTTTATAAGTACTAATCTCCAAGGTACTAAATGAAACTACCTAGTTTTTTATAAACAATCATACTCTATATTCAAATATATCAAACATTTTAGGCCTTACATCCTTAAAAATCATACAAAAGTAATCGTTCTTCATCCTATGGTTAGATCAATTTTTTTCCAACAAGATCTCAGGGATAGGAGAGGGAATTGGATGATTTCCATACAAGAATATGAATTGAAATTTAATCTAGCCAACGCAGTCCAAGTTCAAGGACTTTGTAAGTTGGCAGCATAATCATAGGATTTTGTCTCAATGGTTGAAAGGGGGTGGGAAAAATAACCTTTTGTCCACATGAATGAAGTCAAATATAACACATCTTATTTAAATTTGTGATACACAAATATAAAATATTTCTTATATCATGGGTCTAGTCCTAGTCATATGAATTACAAACAAACAAAAAGACATTGAGACTAAAATTTTCCTAATACCATCTTGTTAATGTTATTATTTTAAAAACAAATTATGGCAATGTCTTATTATCATGTTTGGAAAAGAATGATGCAAAAAGAGTGCTTAGAGATTGATTCTAAAGTGCCCTAAAAAAACAATTTTATTAATAAGGAAAAGGATATTACATTATTGATGTGAGGAATAAGAACTAAATTGACCTCACATGAGAAGAAGAGAATTTAAATAAGCTCTTTTTCTTTGTTTCCTAAGATAAATTTAATATGGACATCTAGTCACATATTCATAGTGAATATGACAAGTGTCCATGTACAATAATTCCAGAATGTATTGTTCTTATAATTAATAATCCTAGGAAAAGACTAAGACTACAAGTACTTTTAGGATCATCATGGCTAAAAATACCCCTTTGATCTTAAAGTACATTTTAACAAATACCAAGCTCAGTTATAGACTTAGTAAATTTTATTCTACCTAGGGGTTTCATGAATATCTCTGAAGTATGATATTTGGAAGGACCGTACTTTAGTTTGATGATGCCCTTTATAATGAGTATCCTAGTGTAATTATACTTGGTGTCAACATGATTTGTTTTAGAATGAAAAAATGGATTTTTAGCAAGTTTTATGGTTGAATGGTTATCAATCAAGAAATAAGTGGCTTTGTTTTGAATAAATCCAAGATATTGTAACACTTTGCATAACCGGACAATCTCATATGTTGCTTCCCATGCTGAAATGTATTTTGTGTTTGTTGAAGAATTTGCAATTGTAACCTATGTCTTGCAACTCCATGAAACTGTTGTTGATCACATAAGCATTAAATAATCTGATGTTGATGTTTATCATCAATGTTTCCAACAAAATCTGCATTTGAATATCTAATCAATACAAAATTATTATTTTTCTTATATAGAAGGCCATAATGTTTTGTAACTTGGATGTATATGAGAACCCTCTTAGTTGCATTCCAGTGACTTCCCCTTGGTTCTTTCATGAATATTGAAAGAATACTAACTACATATGAAAAAATTGAATGAGTAATTGTCTGATAAATCAAGTTGTCAATCAATTGTCTATAGGTAGTGTTGTTTATTGATCCCCTCCCCCCCTCAAATTTTCAAATTTCTACATTTTTCTCCATTGAGGTGAGAACAAATTTGCATACTTTCATTAACTAATGAAAATTTTATTAGGTTGTTGTAATATTTCAACTCCAAGATAGCAGTGAAGTAATCATGACTCAGTCATTTTAAATTCATGTTTTAGTTCTTGCTTAACATGTGCAATATAATCATGATTATTCCCAATGATAATAAAGTCATCAACACCCATTACTAACATTACCATGTTTTGACCATGTAGACACACTTACAAAGTATCATCGAATTCACTTCTTCGAAAACCCACTTTGTGAAGGTTCCATCTTTGCATACCAAGATCTAGGAGCTTACTTTAAACCATGAAATGCTTTAAAAACCAAACAATGCTTTAATCAATTTGCAAGCTTTATGTTCTTGTCCTTTAAGTTCAAAACTTGAAGGTTGAGTCATATAGACTTATTCCTACAAATCACCATTGAGTAAGGCACCTATAACATCCATTTGATGTAACTTCCATCCATTTTGAGTTGCTAAAGCAATGACCATTCTTGTAGTATTCCACTTTGTTGTAAGTGAAAAAATTTCTTCATAACCAATTCCTTCTTTCTGAGCAAAACACTTGGAAACTACTCTTGCTTTATATTTATCAATCATTCCATCTAACTTGTACTCAATTCTTTAAACCCATTTGCATTCAATGGGTTTCACATTTGGAGAATAATCAACAAGTTTCCAAGTGCCATTTTTAATCACTAGTTCATATTTAGAAATCATAACCTTTTGTCATTCCCCATGTTTTACATCCTCTTTAAAAGTGGAAGTCTCAATAAAACAATTCACCATTAAGGTAAAATAATCTTGCATTCTAGAAAAACTTCTTATATGTGTTTTGTTATGTTCATCTGATCTTACACCCTTTAGAATTTGAGTGGCCCACTTAGGCATTCTATGCTCATCTTGAGTTGAAGTTTGTTCTTCTAAATTTTCATATGAAGAACCATTATGTGAAGATTTTTCTAATTCTTCATAATTTCTATTTTATGATGAAGTCCAATCCATTTCAAACCAGCATATTCTTTATTTGGTTTACTTTTCACCCTATTTTCCCTTTTATCCACTTTTTGTTCCAACTAATCAAGAAGACTTTCAATCTCGACAACATCTTTACTTTCAGTTTCATCAAAGGTTAAGAATCTATATCGCTTCTTCTCGTTAGAATATCCAATCATCATACACTTCATACTACGAGAGTCTATCTTAATCCTCATTTCTTTAGGAAATAAAGCATAGGATATTGAACCAAAAACTTGAAGATGCTTAACTTTTGGTTTAAAACCATACCAAGCTTCAAATGGTGTGATGTCATCAAAATAAGCAATGGGATATCTATTCATTAAATAAATTGTAGTATGAATTGATTCATCCCAATAGAAATAACTTGACCCTTTAAATTTTAACATAGATCTCGCCATACCCATCAAAGTTCTATTTATTATTTATGTCACTCCATTTTTCTATGGAGTGTAGGAATTAGTAAATTTCCTTTCGATTCCTTTATCCTTAGAATAATTTTAGAATTCATTTGAAGTGAATTTCCCTCCATTATATGTACTCAAAGTGGTTATTTTTTCCTTAGTTTCTTTTTCAACCAAGCGAGAAAACTCTCAATTTTCTCAAATGCTTTTGATTTTTCTTTTAGGAAATATACCCAAATCATTCAACTAAAATCATCAATGAAAAGTGGGAAATACTTATATCCTCCAAGAGATGTTTCTAAAGTTTCACAAATGTCACTATGGATAATTTACAAACATCTATTTTCTCTCCATGATCCAGTGGGGAATTCTTCATAGTTATGTTTTCCATAAATAAAATATTCACATCTTTCATTTTCCTTTTTAATGGTTGGCTTCCTTCTTACCATTAATTGTCTTTGAAGTTGGAAAATATTTTCGAATTTCAAATGTCCATGTCGAACATGCCATAATATGATGGGTGAAATCCTTGAATCAATTTCTCTTGAAAAACCTTGCTTCCTAGAAATGACTCTCTCTATCGTCCTTAGAAGTTTTCCCATATTCATAACATGTCATTAAAGTTTTGAAATTTACCTTTGGTGAGTTGATTATAACCAGTCCATTTTCCATAATAATTTAATTCCTTGCTTGTTGAATTAACACTAAGACAACATTTTTTTCTTGAATGTCGGTACATACCAAACATTAGAAATCATTTTCTCCAATACCTAGAAGAAAATAATTTATAGAATCTTTCCCTCATGGTGTATGTGTGGAGTCATCTGCCAAAAATATTGAATTTAACTAGCATTCATGAAAAGAGTAGTTGGAGACCACTAAAGTGAGGAATTCTCTATCCCAACCACTAAGCCACAATAAGTACTCTACAACACCACTTATCTACACAAATTAGAATTAAAATATCAAGGATATTGAATTCCCATCTCATTAAATTTGGACTCATTACCCAGAATCTAGAATATAAAAGTGTGAATAACATATCTAAAAGTGTGAATATCAAATTTTGAAAATGTCAAAATCGGATCTAGGGAAATTTGAGGTCTAAAATAGGCCTCCTAAGGAAAATAATAAAACAATAGTTATAAATTTTCAAAGGGAAAGAAAGAAAACTACTTTTTTAATCGTATTTTCAACTTATATCCTTATAGGTTTACTCAAATTTCACGTGCAAGCACTTGTTGGATGCGGAATATTAAATTTTGCATCTAACGAGTTCCCGCTCTGAATACTTTTCGATAGACCCACAGTGAGATAAACTATAAATACATGATAAAAATGTGTTTCTCTAATAGTACCCAATCTGCATACTTTTGATAGACCCACAATGGGATAAACTGGAAAGACATGAGAAAAACGTGTTTCTTGAGAGACACGTTTTTCTCATGTCTTTCCAGTTTATCTCATCGTGGGTATATCAAAAGTATGCAAAGTGGGTACTCTTAAAGAAACACTTTTCTCATGTATTTCTAGTTTATCTCAATATGGGTCTATCAAAAAGTATGCAGCTGGAAAGACATGAGAAAAATGTGTTTCTTCAAGAAACATGTTTTTCTCATGTCTTTTCAGTTTATCTCATTGTGGGTCAATCAAAACTATGCAAACTAAATTATGCATACAACGAGTTCTTGCACTTGAATTTTGAGTAAACCTATGAGAGAAATCAAAAAACACGATTAAAAAAATGTAGTTTTCTTCATTTCCCTCCAAAAATATTTACCATGATGGTTGACATCATCATCTTGAATCCTATTGGTTCTTTTAAAGGTGATTTTGATAGCACAGATTTTGTTTTCATGCCCATTTTTTACCTCAAAATTCCCCTAATGGTAAGTGTGGATATTGGATACAAAACTTTGGATATCGGATTCAAAAGTGTGAACTGTGTCAATATTTGTTTTCAGTATTATTAATGTTAGTGGTTAGTTATGCATACATTGGTTACTATATCAATGTAGCATACATTGGTTACTATATCAAGATGAAAGATAAGAAAAATCGAAACAAGTGTATTCATTGGTTACTATATCAATGTAGCATACATTGGTTACTATATCAAGATGAACTTTCCATATCAATGTAGCATACATTGGTTACTATATCAAGATGAAAGATAAGAAAAATCGAAACAAGTGTATTCATTGCTTTGAAGAAGGATACATTTTCATTAATATTTAAACTAGAGACAATAGGGATGGTCTCTAGCACTGCCAATATGAACATTGTTCGGGAAAGGGGTGGAACCTATAATGAAACAAATGGACAATTATACAAGAGGGAATAAAAAAATCGAAGACAAAAGAGGGAACTTAAGCAAAGCGCACTATGATCAAAACATTGCAGTGCATATTGGATCATGATATCTCCATATTTATCAACTCAATTGTTTGATGATAATGACTCAATGGGTCTACTATTTATAGCTTCAATATATAACCAACTTCCATAGAACCATAAATATCTTGTCCACATGTAACCATCGATTGTTAGAGTTGACTCCATCAAATCCGCATTGTCAATTTGGCTCGACAAGGATGCTTGACCCGACATCCTATGCATTCAACTCGCAGTCAATTGTTGGGTTGGTTGATCCACTGCCCAACTATATTCAATTGTTAGTCGAGAGTCTGACCGACAGGTATGTCGACTACTCGACCAACTAATGTAGAGATATGGTCAATTGCTCAATCGATTGTATCCATATATAGGTCTATCATTCCACTGACTAAATCTAGGATATGTGTGATGAACCATCAATGCTTGATGTTCCAACAACCCCCTATCATCACATGTCTCTCGAGATTCAAGATGTGAAATTACGTCATCATGACACCCCACATAATTACATATTCCTAAATCCCAAGCATCGTACGGAACTTGATAAATATAGCTTCAGCGAAAAGTTTGGTGAAGATATCAGCAACCTAATCATATGTTCTATAATATTCAAGAGAGACAATGTTCACATGAACCAACTGTCTCAAATAGTGAGCATGGAGCTCAACAAGCTTCATATTACTGTGGAAAATAGGATTGTCAGCAACCTATATGGCGTTTCGATTATCTCAATAGATTGTAGTTTATTTCTGAACAGGAAGACTAAGTTCTCCCAAATGTTGGCGGATCCATACTGCTTCAGTACCTGCTTGAATGTCACCACAGTATTATGCTTTTGCAATTGACAAAGAGACTACCTTATATTTCTTGCATGACCATACCAACGGTCCAGTGCTAAAATGAAACACATAGCCAGAAGTGGAATTTTGATCATCATTGTCGCCAGCCCAGTCAAAGTCAATGAATCCAACTAGTGAATCCAAACTTCAACAATACTTGATACCAAAATGAGTTGTACCCTTGAGATAGCAGACAATTTGTTTCACTACCTTCCAGTGTCTTTATTTAAGGTCATGCATAAACCAAGAAACCACACTAACTTCAAAGGAAATTCCAAGTCGACTATGAGAAAGATAAATAAGACTATCGACCAATAGTCGATAGAGAATAGCATCTCGGGAGCTTCACCTTGTTGACCAATATCTCATCATGTCCATTCATATTTAGGGTTTTTAAATTGTGAAAGATAGATTCAATCTATTGTAGATATTAGGGGGCTATGTCGGGTATTAGGGGGGTTTATAAGTATTGGTGGGCATGAAAAGGGGAATCTAGTAAAAATAGGGGTTTCTTTTATTGGAAATATGTATTGGGATGGGGGTTCAACAAAATAATTTTTGGATATATTTATCAATATCTAATGAAATTAGGGGTATTAATAATATCCTATGAGCGCAAGTGATGTTTCATAGGTTCACTGAGTGAAGACCCTGTGAGTAGCTCAAGTATGATTTTTTGACAAGTTTTGGTGAGCTTCACTCCATATTGAAAGGGATTTGGACAAGGCTTATAGTTATCCATCTTAAAATGCATCAAAATAACCATCACATATTTAGACTGAGAAATTAAAAATCCATCACACATTGGTAATACTTGAAGACCTAATAAATAATGCAAAGTTCCAAGATCTGTCATGTCAAAGGAATTAGCAAGTTATTTCTTCAATCTAAGAAGGAGACCATTATTATTTCCAGTAATGAAGAGATCATCTACACATGCAAAAACAATCAAAGTGTCTTAATTGGTATGGAGTAAATACACGATGTGATTAGATTCACAATGTTTGAAATCAAATTGAAGAAAGAAATTGTCGATATTAGCATACCAAGCTCAGGGAGCCTTCTTCAAACCATAAAGTGACTTCTTGAGTCAACAAACCAAGTTAGAATCTATCACAAAACCAGGTGGTTGTTCCATGAAAATTTCTTCAGATAGGTCTCCATGAAGAAAGGCACTCTTCACATCCATCTAATATATTTTCCATCCAAAACAAGAAGGAAGGGAAAGAATGAGGTGAAAAAAGTTCATATTTGTAGCAAGGGAAAAGGTTTCAATGTATTTGATGCCTTCTTGTTGAGAAAATCTCTTTGCAATTAGGTGTTATTTTTGTCGCTCAACAACACCTTCAGGGGTAAATTTGGTCCTGTAGACCTATTGACACTTCACAATGTTCTTTCTTTGTAGTCAAGGAAATAAGTCCCAAGTTTGATTCTTCGACAAGGAATCATTTTTTGTCTACATGGTGTGTTCCCATTCACGGCATCCTTCAGCATATAAGCAGGAAACAAGATCACAAGTTTCAAGTACACGAGTCATCAAGGCCATGCTAACATGTTTCTTTTAACCTCAAGTTAGTCGGAGGAGACATCATTGGCATCATCTCCAAGAGCTTCAATTTTCTTGTTATCCCATCTCAGTAGAAAAGAAACATGTGAACTAGGGTTCAATGTAGCAAGTCGATCAAAAGTTGGATATTTTTCAGTCGACAGATGTGGAAGACCAGTCAAAACGTAGATCAACGGACTAGTCGACGGTTGATTCAAAACAAGAACAAAGTTCAATTGTCCAATCGAATGACTAAAAAATGGAAGAAGAGAACCAATGTCGGAGACAAAATCAAAGGGATCATCCTGCAATAATCTAAAGGAGGCATTCAACAATTTAATGTCGGAATACTTATCATCAAACCATACTTTTCATCTGGTAATGATTTGACGTTTGATAGGATCAAACAGTCAATAGGATTTCGACTCTTAAGAGTATCTCATCATGATGCAAGCATGACTAAGAGCATCCAAATTCTTCCTACAATCATCGGAAATGTGAGCCCATGAAACACATCCAAACATACAGAGATGGTCGACTAAAGGATTATTTCCACACCATTGTTCAACTAGAGTCATGGAAGGAAAAGCTCAAGCCAATATGTGATTAAGAAAATAGTTTGCACAATACACCGCTTCAACCCAAAAGCAAGGAGGAAAATATTTAGCCTACAAAAGACATCTAGCCATTTCAACTAAATTCTAATTATTGCATCCTGCAATTCCATTCTATTGAGGTGTATGAGAAACCGACAACTACCAATAAATACCTAATAGAATGAGGTATTCTTCGAAAGGTCAATTTACATACTCACCACCATTGTCTGATCTCGGGCACTTAATGGGTCACCCACATTTTTTTTCAACAAAGTTCTGAAACTCCTTGAACTTTTCAAAGACAAGGCTCTTATTCTTCATAAAACAGACCCATGTGAAATGAGAGAAATCATCAATGAAAGTCAAAATATACATTGCACCTTCCAGTGAAGGTAGATTGATGCAGTAAACATCAGTGTGAACCAGGTCCAATATATTTTGTGCTCATCGTGCTTTATCGGAGTTGAAAGGTGCCTAATGATGATTTCCAAGCACATAGCCTTTATAAACTCCTTCAAGGGGAAACATTTTAGATAAACCAACAATCATGATCTGAGTTGTGCAGACTTCAAGAATTTAATTGTCGAAGTCACTCATGCCAAATTCGACTTCGCTCATCAGCGTGAGCAACAAGAGCAGTTGATTTATTGTCATGTTGAGTCGTGTCACGGAATTTATACAAACTGTCCATCGGGTCAAGGAGCCCTTTGGCATAATTTGACTTACATTTCTTCAAATCACATACATAGAATTGATCTGGCCAAAATTCCACAATCTTACATTTCTTTGTTAACTAAGGAACAGACAACAAATCAACACTGGGGTTTAGCACATGATAGACAATGAAAATGTTCCCATGTCGATAGGTAAAATCACCCTGACCAACGACTTCCAGAGAAAAATCATCAGCAACATAGATTTTTCTCTCCTTGGCTTCATCCAACAACGTGAACAAGGAGGCATCCTTATCCATGTGATGAGTGTACCCAGAGTTGACTAACCATTTTTTCTATGCAGAATGAAACAGCAAGATGTGAGAATTTTTTACTTGGAAGGTGAAATTATTGGTAGGTCAGCGTTCATTGGATACGTTTCCTTCCAGGCATTTAACCTTCTCCTATAAATCATCTCTCTTCTTATAGCTGAATTTATCCATGTGTCCAGTATTTCCACAATACTAACATATCTTCTTTCGATTTTGTTGGGGGGCATCTATCTGTCCCTTAGGTTTCTGGTCATGGCTTCTTTGTAGAGGTACTCTATCCCTAGGATCTGAATTGTTCTTTCCTTTGAGAAAGTTGGTTTGATGTTTACCACCAAGCTTGCCTTCGTCAAGCAATATGTGTTGATTAGTAAACAAAAGACCACAGAAAGATTCAAAGGTGTAATTCTTACCATCTTCCTTGTGTGTTTTCTAGTTGGTGCAGAAATTTGACACGAACATGTAAAATGGTGTTCTCAAATTCATTGGGACGAGCTTGATGAGTTGTTCATAATTCTTCTGATAGTTTTTCCACATTCGCCTAATTTCAACTAGAGTTCTTGGACACTCACCAAATAGTCTTCTATTATGTCAAAAGAATGAAGATCAAGAAAGATCAACTCTTTCTCCAAATGCATGAAGATCAACTCTTTCTCCAACGTGGCTCTAGTTTGTTGGAAACCTAATCCTTTTTAGTTACTTACTTGATGTAATCTAAATATTCAAATAATAGGTTTATCTAAATTGTGTGTCCAACAATGGTATCAGATCCTATTTTTTTTAGGCTTGGAATATGCTGTGTAGTTGTCGCTAGCATCATTTACTCTGTGATTATTCCCTACACAAGGGTTAAGGTTTGAATTGTAACGCCTTCCTCTGTCCCTCTTCCCTCTACGCTCTGGTCGATTCATGTCTGCATTCCAATCTGCAAACCCTCCACCATTCATTCCAGTTTGATTTCGTCAATTGCACTCTTCACGCGTTTCACACACAAAACCCTAGCTCGGGGAGAACGGAATTCTAGCATGTGAGCTGACCCACGTAACCCTAATATGCATATTCCATAGTGTGCGCCTATGGTTAATCTTGCTCGTTGACCATTGCCTCCACGCACTCTGATCGACTGCTCAGGCAATAAAATTCGTTTGACTGGACAAAACTCACGACTTGGCCTTCATTGCTGGTGTGAAGAATAAAACCTTCCGACCGGCCTCGACTCGCCTTACTTGTAATCGAGGTTATCGACTTGTTACCCCTGCAATTGAATACGTAGAATCCCAAGCCAATCCTATTGCATACGTAGCATCCCAAGCCAAGCCGTTTATGGAATTGAACCCACGAAAATACTGATTCAACTCCACAATAGTGGTATCAAAGCGCCTTAGTTCCTAGGCATTTTCTTTTATGTGCAGAAACGTAGTCTGGTAGTCTGCAAGTCTGTAATCCTGCCTATCACAACCTCTCTGCATTATTCTTCCTACAAATTGGAAGTTACTCTATGCTCATCCATATCTAGGGTTTCTCCTCACAAAAACCCTAATACGCCTCTACAGGCCTCTCTAGTTAGAACGTCCATATGTTTCCTTCCAGTCTGCTTGCCAATTTGTCCGCGCACATTGGTGTTCAGTCTGAGTGTTTTAATTATTTTGAGTCTGCCCGCTCTGTCAGTGTTACTCTGTCGTGCCTGCATTAACCTACTGGTATAACTATTAGGGTTTCCTCTCCTCTCACTCAGCCAAATAGGTCAGATATCCACTATTTGCTGGCACTTCAGCTAGACGGCCAGAGATTTCATGAAAGGATTTTTCCCAACTAGATGTCCAGTCTACCAACATACAGACATTATATCCCATATCATAGAAAAACTATGTTGCATAAATTGATGCCTCTTTGGTTGGCTGTCACTGGCATGTTGGACGTGTTTTCCACAAGAGTCGTGCATTTCGTTTCACATTGTTCTCGTCCATCAGAAGATGGAAGAAAGATTTCCAATCCCATTGGTTACCCAATCTCCGGTGTTACTTATTAACAAATCCTGCAATGAGCATCGTGTTGCTCAGCTTACTGACCGCATTTTAAACATTCGACGGTGCTTTGGACACGCCAATCGACAAACCCACCATTACTATCACCGTGTAGATTATGCAGATGGTAATGGTTGTGAGAATGAGACTATGGGTGGTGTTATGCTGAGTGAGACGTTATCCGTTGATACTAGCAATTGAACAGCCGCATGAGGATTCACCAAAGCTCTAGCTAAAAACGAAATGGAGATACAACCATCTCTGAATACACCTTATCTCTCGCTCATTCGTTATTTAGGGGTTACGGGTTCAGACATATTTCAGTGTTGGAAACATGCCAAAGAATTTTCCCATGGGGTCACATGCAGATGCACATGACAGTACGCATGCGCGTGCATGCAATCTACTTATGTGTAACTATGTTATCTATTCATGATTGTGTAACTGAGTGATAGATGTTATATATACGAGCATATCCATAGAGGTGGAAGACAATGTGAATGTGAATGACAATGTGAGTGCAATGTGAGGACTGTTAGAATATAATGGATGTGCTCATTTAACCATACACAATATAGCAATATCGTTACCCAATCATAGGCCGAACCCTTGAGAGAGAATGATTCTGGAAGCAAACCAATAGTCAACCACGACTAATGCATAAGGATAACCAATGATCAGAAAGTCCAACCATAACCAACGGAAAGTCCAAGCCTAAACTAGGAAACCAGATTGTGGCGGCTGCCAGCTACAGCTACTCCCCACACTTGCACACTAGCCCAGTTCCTGCTATTGTTTCCTCTGGGCGGACTTCTTATTCTGGAGACTAAATACTTAATATTAATTATTTCCTTGAGCCGACTTGTCTTCTAGGGTTATGTTCAATGCTTTAGGGTTAGTTCTTGCTTCCCGGAATATTCTTTTCTCGTGAGGGTTACACATGGAGGTAAATACCTCCCGCAGCTACCATAATGTCAACACTCCCTCCTAGCTAGGGAGGTATTGAAGGAAATGGTCTTGAGCACAAACATACCATTCAACCGGTAGCATCATCATAGTAATAAAGACTATCTCATGATTAGATCAAGAGCACCATCATCACTATCAGTGTCATCTGACAATATCAAATGCATCATCTCTTGAAACCATACTCCATCTGAGTAATCAAACATGATGTTGAATAAGTCACTCACTCAAGGAGTGATACAAGGACCACTCTTCTAATCTAGACATATGTCCTAGAAGAATGATTATCCCAACAGATGCTAAAAGTTGTGCCATGGACTACAGAGACCATTCCTATAGAAATGTCAATCTAGGAATATTTTCTAATCTCATCATAGAGATCCGTCTCAACCTATATGCCTTAGAAAATATCGGTCATGAACCATTTTTCCTAATTGGGCCACAAACTGTGCCTGAGGAAAAATACTAGTCCTGGTTATGTCAATAAATTGTCACCCTAGACTATTCTCTTCAGAGAGAATACCTGTCTTCCAACAATCGGTTCTATCTGGACCATTCTCTGTCTGGAGAATGTATGTCCACAAGCAACACTGACTATTCATCTGGCTGATAATCATTTTCAACACTATTGATGGTCTACATGGCAATCAGAACAATGTCATTCAATAGAACACAACTATGTTTATCCATAGTAGTACACAACTACAATCTAGTGGTACACTACCACACCAAGTAGCACACACCTACTTAATCAGTGACACATAGTCACAACCAGTGGAACACATCCACCACAGTATCATACATCTACTATCCAAATACATTGATCCAGGTGGATATCGAGGGCCACCCACCTTTTCCAAATGGCTCAAAACAATTTTCTGGCCATTTTGGCAATTTACTATTTTTAGCAGGTTTTCACTTACGGGGCCATTTTGAGGGCCTAAATAAAGTTTTTTTGAGATCGAGGTTCTCAATAATATCCAAAGGAATAATTGAGCCCCCAAAATGAATCTCCTCGACAATACCTTTCCAACGAGCTATCACATGCCTAAAACGGAGATCGTATGCAAAAGTTACGACCCCAGGAAGTTGATGCACCAACTTACCCAAATGGGGCCCACATGACTTTTGGCGCTTCATCTCCTAGGGTTAGGTTTTTGGATGTATAGGACTTTTGGCATTCCCAATTATTGTAAAAAGGCCTCCAGAGCCTCATTGTAACCATCTTCTTG
>ML812112.1:184440-195493 GCA_009831015.1 Picea engelmannii
CAAGTATCACCCAGACTACACCTAACCAACATGTCTTGATCAAACCCAAGTGAGCACCTTAGAGTGAGTGGAATGTGGAGTGCTCATTTTCATTGTAGGTGATGTATAGGTGATGCTACACCATCGCCACTCAACCATAGGCAATGCTACACCATTGCTTTCCCTAAGAAAACTACATTGAAACAACCAACTGCCCAATGTAAGACCATGTTGTTATCCATCTAGGCCAACACTTGATAGTCCATGGAGATTATGTCCATGCTTCATTGGGTGTTTATATACCTTCAGTACACTCATTGAAATTATTGGCATAACACAAATAACATATAATCCATTACATTTCTAGATCACGTCATCCTCCACTAAAGCCTACTATGCAGTGCCTCGTCAATTGTTCATCCTTACTTGGAAAGACATCCTTGGTCCTCCTAGCCTATGTGCTAGTACTCTATCCTAACCATCTCACAACTATCACCCATGAGTCAATGACCAAGGCAACCAAACATAAAGACTCGGCCTGCACCCTTAGCAAATTTTTCCCAATGTGTCATATGTCATGCAACTGCCATTTGAACCTCAAGTAGGATAGGGATTTGACCTCATGCCAAAATCCCTTACATTCTCCCCTACATGAATTGTTTGTGTCATTGTTAACACAACTCCATTGGATCCTTCAATGAAAAGGGTGTTGGTGAAGAGACACTTCTGTAATTGCCACATTCAAATATGGCTTTGATACCATTTGTCATGGCCCTAGATTGTTCATTCTGCTTGAGTGTCCCATACCACTCAAGAAGCCAAGTCAATATGTGGCACCAACTAATCTTGCTAGTTGAGCATGGTTTTCAACCACATGTATCACTTGGACTACGCCTAACCAACATGTCATAACTATACCCAAGCCAAGCACCTTTGAGTGAGCGGAATGTCGAGTGTTTGTTTTCACCATAAGCAATCCTACACCATCACTACCCAATCATATGCAATGCCGCACCATTACCTCTCCTAAGTTAGCCACACTTAAACAACTCACTACCCCATATAAGACTAAGTTGTCTTCCATATAGGCCAACACATGATAATCCTTAAAGATCATATCCCTACTTCACCAAGCATTCACATACCTTCAATACACTCATAAACATTATTAGCATAGCACAAATAACACACAATCCATTCAATTTCCATATCACATCGTGCTCTATCGAAGCTTGCTATGCAATACCTCCTATATTGTTCACCCTTACTCAACAAACCATCATTGGTCCTCCTAACCAACGTGCTAATACTCCATCCTAACCTACTCATAGTTACGACCTACAAATCAATCACCAAAAAAATCAAACATATAAACTCATCTTACACCTTTAACCAAATTTATCTAACATATCATCCACTGTACCATTAACACCTCAAGTAAAATCAAATAAAATAAAACTTCACCTCATGCCAAAATCCCTTACAACGTACATCCAATGAGCATGTTCCCAAACTCTCTTCTATATATACCATTTTCCAAGAATAAAATGCTTATCTTCTTTAAACTTGCATATCCTATCCTGTTGACATAAATTTTTCAACTCTTCAACTCCTCATATTAAATACCCAACAACGTATCCCTCCATTCATTAGATAATACTCTCACTAAATCATATTTGTTCTTTACTTATAAGAACTTTTCTACACTCATCACCCTCCTCGCGAGCACTTTGAATAAGTTCCTTCTCAACATACCACTTTGAATAAGTTCCCTTTCAACATACCTTAGTGAACACTTTGAATAAGTTCCCTCTCAACATACCACTTTAAATAAGTTCCCTTTCAATATACCTTAGTGAAGTGTTCTTCCAATTTTTCAATTATGATTTATTTTTATATATTTTCATTTTATTTGGAATAAATAGATAAATAAATAGAGATATTTGATTAAACATTCCATGGTTATATATTACAAATAAATTATACAATTTTGTGACATTTTTCAAAAGTTAAAACAAGTGGTTATAATTACTACAATTTTGTGACATTTTTCAAATAAATTATACAATTTTGTGACATTTTTCAAAAGTTAAAATAAGTGGTTATAATTACCACAATTTTGTGACATTTTTCAAAAGTTAAAACAAGTGGTTATAATTACCACTAATATTTGTATGGTCAATTTTTCCTTGAATAATCGGATAAGAATTATAATAAGATATTTTATGATGTATTACTCACACCAAAAATTATTTTAATTTGAAAATTGATTTTAAGGTGTAAATTTTAGAATGTTCATAATTATAAACTATTTTTTCGTAACAATAAAATGGTTTGTAATGGTAGTTGTCGTAGTGGCTCCCACTATAAACTTTATGTTAGTATCAACAAGTTGGAAGTCAACACTAGCAAGATAACTTATGACTTAACAAGGGTCGAGACATCTGGAAACATACTTGTAGGGGTCTCATACATGGGAGATGTCTATCCTTCTAGCCTCATCACAACGAGCCAAATGGATTGGGAAAGAATTAAGCCTAGGTGGGGATAGTGCGAAACCGACCTCCCAACCATTTCGGCTACTACACCGAGCTCTTGCAAGCTATATTTTTTTTCACAACATAATCCTTTTTTTTATCGAGATCGTGGATTTATTTCCCCCGCCAAAACCCCTTACCATAATTTAGTATATACTAGGATCAAGACCAATCATGGTTAAAGTTAATGGAATTATCACTCCTAAGACATGTCATTTCAAATATTCTTAATAAAGTTCAAATGAAGTGCACTAAAAATTAAACATAAACCAAGTGTAATAATGTCTCATTAATCTACTACTAAACCACATCCCAATTAACTTGCCTACTATTTTATAATAATAATAATCTATTTTTAAAGTCACGGTCAAGCCAAACACCAATAAAGTATACATACCCTACCTCCCTATAGATTTGAACTTATAACCATTAAACCCATTCAAATTGTATAATAACTATAGTATCTTTTTTAAATTTCATTTCATAATAATACTTTCAATAATTAAATATATTAAATATGTGTTAAAAATAATAATTTACAATACATTTACACTTATAAAAAAAAAAAATGATCAAATTTAAAAGTTAAGTTTCAAATCAAAGTCTCCGTATTGATACCCTAACATCTTTCCTCACTTTGTTTTAACTTATAATTAGTATTTAATATCATTGTTAACTTCAATGTCATCTGTTTATAAATATAAACACTTTCTGATTTATAAATATTATTATATAATATTTATAAAAAAAAAAATTAACTGCTACACAGATTTTAAATCTAAACACTGCAGTTATCGCTGAAACTTAAACACTTTACTTATGATCACATCAAATAACAAAATAATTAAAAAACATTACCAACAATTTAAATATTATAATCACCTCTCTAAATTTGATTGTTATTTATACCTACCTTCATCTCAGTGCTAACATCATCATCAATGGTTATATCATAAATTTATGGGCTTATTATATTTTTTTAATAGTGTCTTCCTCTTTGAAGAATTCTCCATTGAAAAGAGTGGCATTGCATGGAGAGACTTTGTATTAGTGAATCGTGGCAATAACACCCTACAAAGACGTGACTAAAAGAAGGTGTATATTTTTAAATATTATATAATTAATTTGTTGTTTTATAATTGGAGTTTATATGTTGACTACACAAAGTTTATATTTTTAAATATTATATAATTAATTTGTTGTTTTATAATTGGGGTTTATATGTTAAAAAAAAATATAGAATTTGTTTTAATGTTTTATTTGTTTTCTATTTTTTAAATAGAGTAATTGTGAAATATTTTAAAATTTTGAAAATTTAAAAAATATATAATAAATAATATATTTTTAAGGTCAAGGTTAAGTTAGATACTAAATTGGGGTATGAGATTGGTAAAATCTATGAAAGTATACATATCATATCCCTTTTGGATTTGAACTTGTTATTTCTTAGGAGGAAACACATGTTCTTAATCATTAGGCCCATCTTTTAGGAGGAAACACACGTTCTTAATCATTAGGCCCACTCATACCCCCTTTGGATTTGAACTAGTGACCTCTTAGGAGGAAACATTTGTTCTTAACCATAAGACCCACTCATACCCCCTTTGGATTTGAACTTGTGACCTCTTAAGAGGAAACACGTGTTCTTAACCATTTGACCCACTATATATATAATTAAAAAATCAATTATATAAGAAAATGATATTAAATATTATTATATAAATTTATTATAATTTCAAATTTATTAAGTATCAAAAAAATTAAAAAAATATTGAGATTGAAAAAAAAACTATATTAAAAAATTCAAAGAAAAGATGAATGTGTGTTTGTGTGCTTAATATTCTTATTTTATCTCTTTTCTTTTATATTAAAAGTTTTATTTTGTTTTTATATTTTGATTTATAAAAATTGATGTTACACATTTTACTCATCTAAAATTGTTGTTTTTTTCTTTTTTTCATTGAATCCACTTATAATACCTTTCATATTGACTTTAGGCAAGGACATTACACATTTCTTTCATTCTAAATGATAAAATATGTCTTTTTTTTAATGCAAAAATGAGTTTAATAAATAGTAATGGAATCATTGTTGCGAAACTACAATCCATCTTATAAAGAAAGATCAAACACAAAATAATTATAATAAACTAATTAAGAATAATTATTAAACAAAAATAGTAGAATCTGTAGGAGTAAGTTGAAAAGTGGACAAATTCAACTTTTTTAAGAGTTTATTTTTTTGGATAAGACAAAATTCCATCCTAATTCACTCATATTTTTGAAATTCCAACTATCTAGATTTTTTTAAATGGAATAAAACCTTTAAGGCAAAGTTTATATATAATTATAACTTCCAATAAATTTTTAGTTCTATCCAATTAACTTCTAGTTCTATTTAATTAATTAAATATAATTATAACTTTCTATAAATTATACAAATATAATTTCTGATAAAATTTCTAGTTATATCTCATTAATTTCTACGTAGAGTGAGAATTATAACTTCCTATAAAATTTTCAATTTTTTTCTCAATAAACACTCCACACTCCATTTTTTAATTAAAAATTAATTAAACAATCTTATCTAAGGTGCATTAAGAATCAAACATATAATTATAGTAATTCTCATTTTGATCCATTGCCAAACCACAATTCAACTAACTTTTTTTTCTAGAAGAAAAATAGCTCAAATTATATTAGTATAATTTTTTTACATCTAAAGAACAATTCAACTAACTTGCAAGCTATCATACTATTGCCAAACCACAATTCAACTAACTTGCAAACTATCATACTATGACAAGTATTGTATGTTTGTAGGATTTGTTCCAAAATAATTTCTTTCCTACTTAATTTAATTGGGTATGTGAGTTGTAAATAATTTACATAGATAACATTTTTATTACAAAATTGATTTGTAATATATTTACATGTATCAAAAACTTTGCCAAATCTAGAAGTTAGATTTCAAATAACCCTTAAATTAATCTCATAACATCTTCCTTCACCCTCTATCTTATGATTTTTATTTAACATTTTTAATTATTTTAATGTCATATATATATAAGTCCTTCCTCACTCCTCTAACTTGTGGCTTTCATTTAACATTATTAATGAGTTCAATGTCATATTTATAGGTTCTCTCTAACATGAAGGCCATTGCTCGCTCCAAATAATGAAAATATTCTCTCTGAATATACGAGGGATCGGAGGCACCCTCAAGGCTGCTTCCTTCCGAGATCTTCTGGAACACACAAAACCTGATGTTATTTTTCTATAGGAAACTCTATCTGCTGACCATTCTGCCAGAGACTTCATTCATAGTTTCCGTCCCCTTTGGATCTCAGCCGCCCTATGTTCTATTGGTCTCTCTGGAGGCATGCTGGTGGCTTGGGATCCAGCATTCTTCGATCTCAGTTCCTTCTTAACCTGTGGAGGCATCTTATGTATTGGCAAAAGTCTTGAATCAAACCAGGAGTTGGCATTTTTGAATGTATACGGACCTTGCCTCGACCGACCACTATTTTGGACGCAGCTAGCACAGAGTGGCATCCTCGCCCTCCCGAATCTTATCTTGGGTGGTGACCTCAACATCACCCTATCATCGGATGAACATTGGGGCTCCGCCTCTTTAACCGGATTTGGAAGCAATATGTACAAAGATCTCTTTAATTCTTTTAACCTGGTAGATGTCCTGCCTTTCAAACTAATTCCCACTTGGCGTAATGGGAGAAGGGGCTCGACTGCCATTGCAAAAAGGCTTGACCGTTTCCTTATTTCCGAGTCTTTTTTCACTTCCTCCGTCTCTCCCTCCTCCGGAGTCACACTTCCCTTTGTCTCTGATCATGCGGCCATTACCCTCACTTTGAATCCAATTGCCCGTCTAAAGCCTTTTCCCTTTAAATACAACCACCACTGGGCTGACTCCGTTGATTTTTCGGCACTGGTTCAATCAGTTTGGAACGACCCACGGTTCCTGGGGGAACTAAATCCTCAGACGCGACTTGGTTTGAAATTATCCTTTCTCAAAGTACACACCAAAAGATGGTTAAAACTAAAACTGATCGCCGAGGGTCAAGCCTTGAAACAGTTGGAGCGCGAGATCACTGATCTTATCACCCTTTCTTCCTCGATGGCACTTTCTTCGGATGAGGAGGCTACCCTTAAAGATAAAGAGGAGAAATGGAAAGCTATTCTACTAGACGAGGAAAAAAGTTGGCGGCTCAGAAGCCGAGCGACTTGGCTAAAATGGGGCGACTCCAACACCAAATACTTCCATAAAGTGGCTAATCTCAATAGAAATAAAAAACATATCTGGTCAATTGAACAGGAAAATGAGGGGATCATTCGTGGACAGGAGGCACTCAAGACGACAACGGCCTCTCATTTTGAACATCTGTACAAATCAAACAGCGAGTCGCATATACAGGATAAAGTATCCACAGCCAGTCTATACACGAATTTAGTATCTGCCACGGAAGCCACTGAACTATACAAACCGGTCACCCTGTCAGAGCTCAAATCTACGCTTTCACTCCTTAAAAAAGAGAAAAGTCCGAGCCCTGATGGCTGGACGGCCGAATTTTTCTCTCATTTTATTGACCTGGTTGGATCGGATCTACTTCTGATGGTTGAGGATGCGCGTACTACAGGTAAGATCTCCAGCAACCTCAATTCTACTTTCCTGGTGTTAATTCCTAAGACAGACCAGCGACACTCCTTCAACGATTTCAGACCAATCTCCTTATGTAACTTAGTTTACAAGCTCATAGCTAAAATCATCTCCTCGCGGATCAAGCCGGTCTTGGAAAGAAGTCTCTCGTTTGAACAGCTCGGATTTCTTAAGGGAAGAAGAATCCATGATGCCATTGGAGTGGCACACGAGAGCATACATAACATTTTTCAGAAAAAACAAAAGGCATTTATCATGAAAATCGATCTCAAAAAGGCCTTTGACAATGTGGACTAGGATTTTCTTAGAATCATCCTCATCTCGGTTGGATTTGGGCCCAACTTGACGGACTGGATTATGGCCTGTGTTTCGAGTGCCAACCTCTCAGTTCTGATAAACGGGGAGGCTTCCAGATTTTTCAAATGTGAAAGGGGGCTCCGCCAGGGATGCCCACTTTCCCCCTACCTCTTTATCCTAGTCCTAGAAGGGCTGAGTCGACTCCTCTTAAAAAATGTGTCCGAACATCGCATTTCTGGTATACAGGTATCATCCCACTACAGGATCGTCCATCTCATGTTTGTGGACGATATACTTATTTTTTCAAAAGCAGATGAATCGGAATGGATTGCACTTCTAGATATTCTTCAGATTTTCTGCAAGGCTTCGGGGCTGACCATCAACCCCACAAAGTCCTCGGTCCATCATTGGGGCCTTTCGGTGGCTGATCTTTCCTCTCTAAAAGCACTTTTCCCCTTCACCTTCATTGACTTATCTCTTGGATTCAGATACTTGGGGTATCATCTTAAGCGGGGTGCCTCCACGGCTACTGATTGGACATGGCTGGTGTCAACTTTTGAACGGAAAATTGGATTTTGGTGCAACAACTGGTTGTCCCTGGGGGGACGGCTCATCCTTGTCAAATCGGTTCTTCAAAGTCTGGCTGTATTTTGGATGCTACTGGAACGGATACCTGCCAAAATCACTTCTATGCTCCGCCGGTTATCTTTCAACTTCCCGTGGAACGACCTTGTGGGGAAAAGGAGATTCCACCTTTGCAGTTGGCAGGCGCTCTCTAGGCCAAAAAGGGAGGGAGGTTGGGGTCTGAAGCATCTCGACATCTTCAACAAAGCGTTATTGGCATGCTCTTTTTGGAGAGCGATCTCCATCGACAACCTATGGCACCGGATTATCAAAGACAAATATTTCGGTGACCAACCCCTCTCCTTGTGGCTTCGGAAGTCACATCTTATTCAGCGCTGGGCATCTCCTTTCTGGAAGGGACTAGTGTCCTCCTCACAGGTGATCTTACATTGGCTCCGCTGGAGTCCGGGATCATGACAAGATATTATTCTGGGTAGAGATAAACTCTTAGGCCTAGATGAGTTCTCGATACTGACCTTATAGCTCAGGTCTCTTATGAGGTCACGAAATATTTCTTCACTTGCACAGCTAAAGAAAGAGAACAATTCTTTTCCTCTTCCTGACCATTGGTGGCATAGCAGCGATTTGGACATAGGCGGTCCTACAGCTTTGGAGCTGGATACCTTCACGGCTGCCTTAAAAAGCTCGGGCATCTCCCTCACGAATGCACAGGATACCCTCACCTGGATAGGGGGCAATGGATCGGGGACTGTTGGAGCCAAGAATGTTTATGCAGTGCTCTGTTTGGGTAGGGTGAACGAGGCTCAGCCTTTGTGGCTCCGTCATTTATGGTCTTGGCAGCTCCCCTTAAAACTCAAGTTATTTTTTTGGCTCGGTACTAATGATAAGCTCCTTACCTGGGAGAACCTCCTTAGAAGAGGAAGACAAGGGCCCGAGATTTGTGTCCTTTGTAGAAGTGGATCGGAAAATATACACCATCTGTTTGTACATTGTGCCTTTACACAACTCATCTGGAAGCACTTCCTGCAACACCTCTCCCTGCCTTTCTGCTGGACTGGTGATACTTTTATCGCATGTTTTCACTCCTGGTATACTCTCCAAGCTGCGCCCCCTACCCGGGCAGTTCTAATTAGCTGGCACATATGGCTAGAGCGTAACAAGGCACTCTTTGAGGATGCTCCCCCTTCTCCTTGGGCTGTCTGCCATAGAACTCATGCCTCCTTCCTTTGGAAGCAGTCTTCAGCTTTGATGCTTCCACTCAAAGGGGTGGAATTTTTCTTACCAGCAGGCCACTCTGTTGCCTTCTTTGATGGAGCGGCGCAGTCGACCGGTATGTGTTGTGGTGCTGGTGGCACTTTCAAAACTCACCCGGAGAGAACTACCAAGTGGTCACTTTGTTGTGGAAGGGGTACGAATACAAAAGCCGAACTTCTTGGCTTATGGACAACACTAGTGCTGGCTTCCATGTGGTCCCTTGATCACCTACAGGTCATTGGCGACTCTAAGGTAATCATCGACTGGATTAATGGTGCGTGCACTCTTCATTCCTCACACGTAGAGGGCTGGAAACTTAAAACTCTCCCGCTGGCTCGCTCTTTCACAGATATCACCTTCTGGCATCTCCCCAGAACTTTCAATTCTGAAGCGGATGCACTCTCTAAGAGAGCTCTCTGGCAAGTGGTGGGCAGACTGGCTATCTACCATTGTGACATAGGATTAGAGAGTTCAACATCCTTCTACAATCTCTTTGAAGCTTAATACCAGCATGCTCCATCGGATTCACTCCATGTGCATCGCTTTTCTCTTCTGATCCTATCAGATTGCTTGGCACTGGTGACTGTATTTAGACTTTTGAATGTGGCATCTTTCCTCTCAGGCGATTGAATGCTCACGGTGTACCAGCCTGTGAATTGATTTTCACTTTGCTACTATCAGACTGAGTGGCACTGGTGTCAGTTTGTGCCATTTGACTGTGGTATCTTTCCTCTCTGGTCAGTTTTATTCTGGATGCGCCGGGACAGTCACTGTTCATCCGAGGCTGTATGAAGGAGGCTGTTGTCTTTGGCTGCGGCATTTTGTTTCACATCATCGGTGCACTTGTTCGCAAGATCTCGCCTTATGATTTTACACAGGCTTTCATGTGTTGGCTGTATGTTTTTCCGGCCTTTTTGACAGTCCATTCTTTGACTGGCAATTAGTTTTGCAAGTTTTTACTTGGACAATACTGTTTTGTCTATTTTTATTCAGCCTTGTCTGGATACAGAGCAAATGTAAAAGATTTTATACCTTATATAAAATTGAGTAATTTCTTTTGGGAAAAAAATAGGTTTTCATTCAACATTATTAATAACTGCAATGTTACTCCTTTAACTTGCCTCTCCTCTAACTTTGTGGCGTTTATTTAATATTATTAATGAGTTCAATGTCATATTTATAGGTTTTCTCTAACTTGTAAGTTTATGTTATATTTATAGGTTTTTATTTAACATTATTAATAACTTCAATGTCATTCCTCCTTTAACTTGTAGGTTTCATTTAATATTATTAATGATTTCAATATCATATATCATATTTATAGGTTCTCTAACTTGTAAGTTTATGTCATATTTATAGGTTCTATAACTTGTGAGTTTATTTTGTTGTAATTTTCAACTATATCACATTTATAGGTTCTCTAACTTGTAAGTTTATGTCATATTTATAGTTTCTCTAACTTGTGAGTTTATTTTGTTGTAATTTTCAACTATGTCACAGATTTTGAGTGAACCTATTTCAAGTAAACACTTCATTCATAATCACACTAAATAATAAAATAATAAATAAGCAATGTTATAAATACTATTTAACACCATTTAAATGTTGTAACTCCTATCATATTTATAGGTTGTCTTTAATTTGTGGGGTTTTATTGTATGGTTTTAATTTTCAACTACGTGGAAGATTTTGAATCAACATTTCACTTACAATCACAATAAATAACT
>ML812112.1:202838-222667 GCA_009831015.1 Picea engelmannii
AACCCAACACATATGAGAGATAATCAATCATAAATATATCAATAAACATGACCAACCTGAAATGTTTTGTTTACATTGAAGAAAACTCTAACATCCTTTACAAATGGAAACAACCATGTTAGAAATCCCCTGCATCACTATCAGGAATTATATGAATATCTAGTCTAATAGGCAACTTATATGTATGGCTTTTGTAATCATATCATTGCATATTAAAGTAATATTTATGTCAAATTTGGAAAGGAATTTATTGGTATGATGTTTGTAAGGAGAATGATATGTTTCGTTTATAGGAAGTTATTGTGTGTGGACATGGCATCTTCCATATACTCAAGCATCTAGTTATTTATTATAAAATAGCATATTTCAATATAATTATAATATATGTTACTACCATTGAGGTTTCTCTGTTCTTTTTTCAACACTTACACATTGAGTCTCTGTTCTTTTTTCAACACTTTTTTTTTTTTTTCAACACTTACACATTGAGTTTGAGTTTATATTTATGTGGGTGGATGCTATAAAGGAGCAATACAATTTTTTTCGATGGGTTTATATTGGAATGAATAACAATTGTGATTGGATGTTATTGTGCACACTCACTTTAAGAAAGATGGGACTAACTGGATTAGACCCTCTAACTGTTGGACACACCTACCACACTTAGAGGGGGGTGAATGAGCGTGGGGATCTTTTTCCCAAAACTTCCCGCTTGCACAAAACTCATTAGTTAGCATTCAACATTTTACTCATTACTCATTGTTGTCATTTATAACCAGTTAGATGTGAACACATATCAGCAACATATATTAGCAATATATCATCAACAAGTCATCACCACAAGGAACACAAAGAACACAAGATGTATGTACAATTTTCTTTTTATTACAGACTACAATCCTTGGGGTTTTTCAGCAACAACTAAATATAGTACAACTCTACAAGGGAACCAACTGTATCATGGAAGACTCAGCTTACACACTCAGCACCAACTGAGATGAGGCAACAATCCTCAATAGATATCAATCTGCAACAGGTACGCGACCTGTCGGTAGTGCAACACGTGTATGTATGCGCCCTACCAGTAGTACAGCCCACGTGTATACATGCCCAAGCAGTACTACAACCTACATATACCTTCTGAGCTATTAGGGTTTATCCTTTTCATCACATGCTCAGATCCTCTACAACCTGCAATCATATTTTATTCTGTCTCTCACTGTCCAAATTGACCCACAGCCAGTCACAACTCATCCAAGATCTCCAATAGTCTACTCATGCTCCACAACCAATCAATATGAATGTTATCTCAATCATGTATAAACAACTAGTATACCATAGCAATCATGTCACCACTGAATCACAAGAGTACTTCTCACTCCATCAACCAACATAGACCACATCATAGTGGCCATACCAAGAATGCCCTAAGAATTCACAACACAATAGGCTATAATATTCATCAAGACAATAATGTAATCATACCAGTGTCTCAGTGGATGATCTGAGCCCATAGAATGCAAATCTAGAACCTGCTTTAGTATTCAACAACTTGTCATCAGCTCAACCACAAATCTCCATGATTTTATCCATTGTACGCTCCATGTACACAAACAACCCACGTATTGTACGCACCCTGTACACACAACTTGTGTATATGCACCATATACACAGACAACCTGCGTACCCACCAGAAAATAGGGTTTCTGAAGCTCCGGGAATTTTTTCGTCAAGATCTCCAATATTGCCTAAACTTTGATGCATCCATGATATCCTCCTCACGCTCTCTTTCTTAGAATAGATCTTCAATCATGCTCAAGATATCCACACCAAAATGCTCTCACAAGAAGCTCTCCATCAATACTCCAAAAGATATTCTCACAAGAAGCTCTCCATTGATCCACAAAAAGGATGTTTTTCAAGAGACCATTGCTATCTTATTTATACTTTCATCCAGGTCACTTAACCCATTTCTAGGTCACTTAACCTATTTTCCTTATTTTAGGGTTAACCACTTTCCATAAATAAAAAGTTCTCCATTACTTTTTCATTTAAATATTCCTTCTTGATTTTGTTATCTTACTTTATCATTTCTTGATTTTGTCACTTTTCTTTATTATTTAAATAATCCACCTTGACTTTGTCACTTTACTTTATCATTTAAATAATGATTTCTTATTTTAGGTCACTTTGACTTCTTTGACCTTGGGGGCTTCAAGCCTTCATATGGGCGTCCTCCAACTTCGTAAGGCCATAACTCTCAAACCGTGAGGAGTTATGTGACATTCCACATACCACCGAAAATGGCATGACAAGCACTATCCATCTAGGATAGTTTCACCAACAACTTCAATGATCTTCTTCTCATTATTCCACATACAAGCATGGGTCATCCAACCATTCTTCTAGGATAACTCAATCCGCAAAGCGTCTTCCCGTGAGGGCTTTCACCATAAGGGGACCACTTTGGAGTTCATCCATTTGTGCACCTTATCAATCATGATAAGACAATAACGAGTCATCTATACATGGCTCCAATAATGCATCATATACCAATGAAACCACATCGATCCATCTTCATCATGTATCAATGACAACTCATTGATCCATCCTCATCATATCAATGACAACTCATTGATCCATCTTCATCTATGCATTCTTATCATATTACATCTCATTAATCATCAATCAATCAATCCTTTGACATCAATTAATCACTTGACATCAATTAATGACATCAATCAATCAAACCATTGGCATCAATGACAACATGATCCAACACTAACCTACTGTATCATAGATAGAAGGCTTGAATTCTTGTAGTTGTCATTTTCTTGTAGGAGTAAGCTAAGTAATCCAATGTTGAATAGGATAAGTTAAATAATCCAAAGGTGATTATGTAGATAAAGGTGATTTCTAAAATGTATGTTAGTTCACTTTTCTTTTCCTAATACAATTATCCTAGTAATATGCAAGGTTTAAGTTTTAACTAGTATAAAATAGTTCAAGGTTTTAAGTGGCATAAAATAATTTAGTTATAGATTATGGATCTATTAAGCACTTAGATGAACACTTAATGGTTAAACACCAATATTTTGATTCATCTAGATACATAATAGATACAAGATCTATGCTAATTTATTTAAAGTAATACATTTTTTGACACTATAGTAATTATTTAAATATATCAAAGAATTTTTATAAAAAAAAAATTGGGATGTTCTGAATGTATTGATGATCCCACAACATTCTTTAAAACCCGATATGTTTGTAGTAGATTTTTCTTATATTCAATGCCTAAGTATATATTTTATCCAACTTTTGAAATAACTTTAATATTTACTTGGGAAAAACCATAAAAAAATAGTACTCTCGCTTCCCTACAAGAGGGCTATTTTTACCCTATAGAGATCAATCATAGTTAGTTTGCTCTATAAAAAACATATTTATTCATGTTGTATACATTGTGGTGCTGCATCTTAGTGAAGGCAGTATTGGAATCTCAGTCGGTTTTTTGGATGGCTCTTGCGGCGGTTCCTACTCCATTACTTTCAAAGATTCACCAAATGATTTATGACTTTCTTTGGATGGGGGGACATAAAGATCATGGTATTCACCTGTGTAGCTAGGTCCAAATTGCCAAACCGAAAATCCTGGGAGGCTGGGGCCTCAAAAATCCTTTCTTATTTAATCGAGCCCTTGCAGCAAACTCACCGTGGACGGTATTGATGGAAGATGGGATCTGGCATCATGTGATCAAAGATAAATACCTCCCTTATACCTCTGTGGCTACTTGGCTTAGATCTGCTCTGGTAACTCAACCTTTGGCCTCTCAATTCTAGAAAAGATTGATGAAATCTCTACCCCTCATTACTCATTGGTTGAGTTGGAAACCTGGTGGGGGCGACTCGGTCCTTATTGGATTGGATAAGATATTAGGCATTGGAAATACTTCTTTACTTTCTCAGGAGCTTTTATTAGTGTTAAAAAATCTTAATATTTGTTATTTGTATCAAGCGAAGGCTCAGTCATCCTGGGGGTTTGTTATCGATCAGTGGAAATCTAATGAGGAACTGGGTCTCACCGGAAACTTAGCTTTGGAGTGGAATAATTATACAAGGGCACTTATCAAATCGTGGATTCAGCTGCAACCGAGAGAGAACTTATTACTATGGATGGGTGGAGATCAGTCGGGTTTCTTGTCAGCAAAAAATGTATACAATGTTTTAGCTTCCAAGTTATTGCCACATCAAACCTCTAATTGGCAAAGACAGATTTGGTCCTGGGACTTGGCATATAAATTAAAACTATTTTTTTTGTTAGTTCTGGAGCGTAAACTTACGTGGGACTCTTTACAAAGAAGGGGATGGTCTGGCCCAAATATTTGTACTCTCTATTTTAGGGATGAGGAGTCCATTTCACATATGTTTGTAGTTTTTCCTTTCACTAAAAAGATGTGGAGATATATATACTCGACACATTTAAAATTTCTACATCCCAGGGAGGCTCTTCCTTAAGTGATTGTCTGGAAAACTAGTTTAAGGTGGAAAAAGTTTGTAATTCCTTACCAATTATTGTTTGTTGGCATCTGTGGTTGGAAAGGAACAAATGTACCTTTGATAGTTGTACTCCCTCAACCCAAAGGGTCGGTATCCAAGTTAGTGGGATGTTGGATACTACAAGCAAACAAGTCTGTGGAAGGATCCATAACAGGATTAAGAAGACTCCAAATTTTATTATGGAATCAGTTTGTTGGTTCAATGGAGCAACAAAAAATCATGTTTTACTAAGTGGAGCTGGGGGCATTCTTAAGATTATAGGTAACACTACCTATAAGTGGACTTTAAATTGTGGGCAAGGCACACATATTAGGGCAGAACTTTTGGGCTTGTGGGCCTCTTTAACTTTAGCTCATCGGTTAAATATTGCTTAGTTAGTTGTCCTGGGGGACTCAAATATTGTTATAGATTGGATCAACCACAACTGCAGTTTAAAAGTTACTAATCTTATGGGTTGGATGGTGAAGATCGGAGATCTCACTCACTCTTTCACTAATATCAAGTTTGATCACATCTACAGGGAAGAGAACATGGAAGCAGATGCCCTTTCAAAGCTAGCCCTTCAGGTACCAGAAGGAAAGATACACTTCAACAAATGGCAGGATGGCCATGAGGGCCCCCCACTATCTTTATGTCTCTATTCATGATTGTCACTCTTAGTGGGTTGGTTCATCTTACTTGTATTTTTGGACTTGATATTGTCTGGCTGTATTTTTTATATATATTCATTTCATATATTATTGTATTTTGGACCGCATGATGTGGAGGGCTGCAACCCTAGTTATTAGTCACATTGTATCTATGTTGGGTTGGGTGATATCTTTTGTGAAGATTTTATACCATTTTTTGGTCCTAGAGTCATTTTGTCGATCCTTTGTATTCTCTGTGTGTGGGGGACTTGCTATTGTTAGACATGTATGTATTTTTTAGAACATCATATATTAATATATGGAGAAATTTTCTTTTGGAAAAAAAGTTTAATTAAATATAAAGATTTATTGTATTTAAAACTCTTTCACCAGACTTAACGATTTCAAGTTTCAAAAAAACAGTGAGGCAAAAAAAATTATATTTCAATGTTCTTTTCGATTTTTATTAAAATAAAAGTCACTATGTGATTAATAGTTTTCCATGACACTGCTATATAAAAAAAACTGTACTACCTCTTTCCTAAAAAGAATGAGAGAACAACGGTATGAAATTACTTCTTTTACATTGAAGGGTAGGTGCACTTTTGAAACAACATTTTGCAATTTTTGTTTCTATGTTTATTGTTTTGAATAAAGTCCCTTGAAATCAAGTTGCATGTTTTAAGATTTATATATAGATTTGGTTAATCCTAAACTAGGGCCATTTTAATATATCCTCATCCCATTTTATTATTTTAGAAGACTTTTTAAAATTATGCAATCATAAAATTGCTTGTGAACTACACATGCATATGAATTCATGTATTGAATCAATATATGAGAATTTATTATATGTAAGGTTGGGTGGTTTATATATGCAATCATAAAATTGCTTGTGAAGTACACATGCATATGAATTCATGTATTGAATCAATATATGAGAATTTATTAAATGTAAGGTTGGGTGGTTTATATATGGTAAAATATTGACCAATTGTACTTAATTCAAATACTAGAATTGTAACATTTAATTGAGTTTTTGTTAATGGCTACACAACCATTGCATGTTGATGATGAAAAAGTATTTGTGTTTTACAAGTCAATAAATCCACAAACATTTCCAAATGGTCTATCGACTCGATTACTAGATTTTATGATTAAATTGAAAACAAACTATTTATTTAATCACAAGAGTATTTATTTTTCTCCACTATTATTGTATATTCTCTTTCTTCTAAAAATTTTTCTCGACATATCCCTATCAAGTATAATTTCTAAATATTTATATATGTTTCATATACTTGACCCTACCAATATTTACTCCATCTTTTCAAATCATATAAACTTATCACCAATTTAAAAATCATGGTAAAAGTGGATCAATTCTTAAAAAAAAAAAATTATAATTATAATATCTTTATAAATTTAATTAACAAAATTAATTGTAAAACTTCCTCATTTATCTATTTAAAAACATACTAATACTATTATAACACTTTTGTGAAAAAATTAATAAAATCGCTTTTACATTAAAATAATTTAAATACCACTTTCATAAGTTATGTATCATGATACTTTTATTAAAAGCTATGAAAACTACTTTTGTATTAAAATAATAATATAATTATCACTTTAATAAGAACGAGGGTGGAAATTTCAACCACCTACATCTTCCATGCAAGTGGGAAAGAAGTTTCAAGATTCCACTATAAAATTTAAAACCCCTACCATTTAATCACGTTGCTTTTTTATATTTAAAAAATGATGCATTCGATAATTAACAATTTGCAATACACTTTACTAATAAATCCATACTGAAAGATCGGGAGGCCACCCAATCTCCGACCAAAACATCTTATAACAAATAAAAATTACTTACATAATATTGGAAAAAATATAAACCAACCAATGTGTTGGCTGTTTGCACGCCTACCATGATATAATTGACCAAACCAAAGTACCGAAGTTTTTTTTAAGTCACTGACATTGTTTTTATATGAGTTTTTTTTTTTTTTTTTAATAAGCAAGCTATGATATTAATATTAACAGAGATTACATATGTATATGTCAAAGTTCTTTAAGGCAAAGTCAAGTTACACCAAATTGGTGTATGAGATTCTCTTGTTTGTGGGACAATGGACCCTCTCCGCCCAACGATTTGATTGATAAAGTCTACGGAAGTATACATACCCTACCCCCTTTTTCTTTAAGAAACACAATACATCAGATATTAATATGAACAAAGCTTACATATGGATATACATGAGAAGTTTAACATTTTTTAGTTTCACAAAGACCATAACAGTTTCTGGGGCTCATAACTCAAAAACTCAACAAACACTGTCTGTCCCTGAGAGGAAACTAGGCCTTAACCAAACTAAAAATTTCATATTTAACTAGATTTTGTATGTCTTCACTTGAAGTCATCTCTAAAAGCCTAGATAGCAAAAAATAGTAAGATAAACAAAGAACAAGATGTCACTGGTCATGATGAAGTTGAGGGCTAGTGAGGTTTGTTTTCTCTCATCCAGTAGCAACCTTTGAAGACTCAACCTCAGCATAGTTTCTGGTAGGAGGGGTGAAGTTGCCACCTTGGCGCTTGGCCAACCAAGTGACTAACTCAGACACATAAGCACACTAAATTTCCAACACTTCATGCCTGCTCTTTAGCTGACGAAAGTCTTGCTCCTTGAGGAGCATTCCTATGGCCACCATGGTCTTGGTGTGCCAATATAACTCGAGGGTTTGGTAAAACTTTGAGTTTCGGGACCGGGTGCATCCCGGATCTGGGATAAAGCTTCCCACCTGAGCTTCCACATCCTCATCTTCATGAAACTGTCTAATTTTCTTAACTTCGTCCTCAAGCTCAGGCATCCTGGCTTTATCAGCCTCAAGAACATAATCCTCATAGAACTCTGTTACATCAATGGCAGCCTTTGCAACATGAGAGGGCTGAGCAAAGAGAGGGGGAGAAGGTTTCCGCCCTCTCGGGGATATTTCTAAACAAGCAATCAGGAGAAGTATACCAACAACAAGGTTCGGGAATTAAATTGACAACATAGAAGAATACTCATAGAACTAGGAAAGAGTAGATTGATGTCGTTTAGCCAAAGCCTTGTATTTATAACCATGATAGAGCCCCAACTGAAATCCCATTCAACATCCATTACCAAGCAAGTCATGAGGGGGAAATTGATTTTCGATCGTGGGAGCTTCACGATAATTATGCAACGCAGGCAACCCACATTCATCGTTGCCATCGTTCCCGAACTTGGAGATTGCATGACCTTCACCATTTTTCATGCGAGAGCAATGGAGGAATGAGAACATTCTCGAACCCTATCTGCACATAATGACCTTCCAGAGCATCAAACAATGATGAGGCGTCGATAGAACCATGGGTGGCGTTCTGGGCAACGTCTGGAATGACAAGTGTATGATGAGGTTGACTAACCCCTGTTGTTTGAATGTGTGGATGAGGTATCGCCTCGATCGCATCCCCCATGTTATCATGATGCCTTACATACACCCCATCCGGGGTTATATGAGATTCTTTCAAAGGAGGAGAGTATTTGAATTAAAAAGTGGATAAATTTGATATTTTTGGTAAGTTTATTTTTTTATAACGAAATACTTTTTTATTTTAATACATTCATTTAAAAAAACCGATAATCTAATTTTTTTTTAAATGTGTTAAAATTTCTAAAGACAAAGTTCACATCAATTAGTCAGAGTTATAATTTTCAATAACATTTCTATCAATTTGGAAAATAATTTCAATGAAAAAATAGTTAGATTTGTCCACTTTTTAATTTACTACATCTCATAAATCATAAAAGATGAAACCGGAATGATTAAAAATATATTCATTGAAGTTTAAAAAGTTCACATCAATTAGTTAGAATTATAACTTTCAATAAAATTTCTACCAAATTTGGAAAATAATTTTAATAAAAAAATAATTAAATTAATTCACTTTTTAATTTACTACAAAACCAAAATGATTAAAAATATCTTCATTAAAATTGTAATGATTAAAAATACCTTCAAATAATTAGATTGATTCACTTTTTAATTTATTACAAAACCAAAATGATTAAAAATATCTTCATTAAAATTGTAATGATTAAAAATACCTTCATTGAAATTGTTACTGTATTATTTAATTTAAGTACTTACATTACATTAATAATAATCACATCACCCATTAAAGAGATATACAATATTTAAATATTTAATGATGTTAAATAACATTTATAACACAACATAGTGTATTTATTATTTAGTTATTTATTGTGATTGTAAGTGAAATGTTGATTCAAAATCTTCCACGTAGTTGAAAATTAAAACCATACAATAAAACCCCACAAATTAAAGACAACCTATAAATATGATAGGAGTTACAACATTTAAATGGTGTTAAATAGCATTTATAACATTGCTTATTTATTATTGATGAAAAAACAATCAACTCTCCATTTTGCTTTTGAAAGGATTGCAAAAGGCTCGCGCTGAGGACTCTAGGGTTAGCGCTGACAGGGTTTGGCCGCTTCCATGGCAAGTCAGGACGGAGGGGAGTCGCCGCCCCCTCCCTCCCCCTCTGCGTCCTTCAGTAAACTGGTCACAACCTGCACGAAGAAAGCATCCCAAGGTGAACCTTCGAGCGTTGTAAGAAGACTGGAGGACATACCAGAAATCATCCTCCCCCCGGAACAGCCAATGAAAGTAGCAATCTCTCTTTCAGAACGAGGACTAGTAGGTCAGTTCATGGGGCTTTGGCCCTCAACCAGGACAACAGACAACTGGATACAAAGAAACTGGAGGCCACTAATAAAGAATAGTGTGACTTGCTACGTCGTTGGAAGGGGCTACTTCATCTTTGAGTTCATTTTCCAGGAGGACCGGGACCTAATCTTCAGGAACGGGCCATACTTCATGGGAGCTCAAGGACTCTATCTGAACCGCTAGACTCCAAACTTCGATCCAGCCTTGGAGGTACCAAAAGACGTCCCGGTTTGGGTTAGGCTCCCAAACCTCCCAATCCACTGCTGGAACTCCTCGTCGTTGCAAGCGATCGGGAATGGGCTCGGCCACTATATTGATAAAGCCGATCCAAAAGACCAATACTCTTGTGCCAGAATCTGTGTTGAAGTCGACCTGGAAGTAGGGTTGCCAGAAGTCGTGAAACTGAAGGTGGGGGAATGGCATCACCTGCAAAAACTAGACTACGAACAGTTGTCGTTTAAATGTAGAGGATGTCATGATTACGGTCACTTCCAGAGGAACTGCCCCAAGGCCTTGCAAGAGAAAGAAAGGGAGGAGGGATGGCAGCAACTCAAGAAAGGTAGAGCGAAACCCAATGGTCCACGAAGAGACAATCCAACACCGGCCCAAAGCATTCCAAAGATCCAGGGCAAGACAAACAGTTTCAAAGAATTCGGGAATGAAAGGGAAGCAGCGCCCTCAAGCAACACCGGCCAAGGAGAAGAAGGCAGAGTCATCCAAAACAAGGAAATCGAAGGAACATCAAATGCATCTGGAGGCGTGGAGAGTGGGGGGATTCAAGGCACTGCGGAAGAAGAAACCCCTCCTCCGAGGAATGAAGCGGATCAAGGCATTGAAGAGGGCGAGATCTCGTCCGGGAATGAAACGGAAGGGACAAGTGAAGCTTGGGACACCCCAAAATGGCCTAGCAGAGGGAGGAAGTCCAAAAAGGCGGAAAGGGAGAAGGAAACGTACAAGAACATCCTCAAAGGAGCCCAGCCAACCCTCAAGCAAGTAATCGATGTAAGGCAAACAAGAAATCAGGCAAAGGTCTCCCAAGGAGGCCACTCCCCCTCGAAAAATAACCAATGAAATTTACATCCTAGAACTGTAGGGGTCTCGGTAGCAGGAAGAAGGAAGACGCTATCAGGGATTTAATTAAAACAACAAGAACGGACGTCCTACTCATCCAGGAAACCAAAATGAGTCAACAAGATTCATTAAAAGTCCTAAAAAACGCATGGAGAAGCAGCCAGGGTGTAGCTGACAACGCCAGGGGCGCTTCAGGAGGGCTCTGTACCATGTGGAACGCCTCCAAATTAGATCTAATCCGCTCTGACCTTTGCATGCACTGGATATGCACTCAACTGCTCCACAAGGAATCTGGACAAACTGTAAGTCTCTTTAATATTTATGTCCCTCAGCATATTGACGAAAAAAGAATTTGCTGGCAATCTATTCAAGACTATCTAACAGAGCATGAATTGGAAAATATAATACTAGGGGGTGACTTAAATGTAACCCTAGCAGCAGAAGAAAAACGAGGCGGGTCCATTGTAAGGGACCCAGCCCGAGAATGGGTGGAAGACCTGATTTCAACTTGGGATCTAATGGACATTAAACCCTCAAGGGGGCGCTACACCTGGACCAACAAAAGAGTGGGCCCAGGACACATAGCAGCCCGCCTGGACAGATTTCTAGTGCAGAGTTCTTTCCTGACATTAGGACTCACAACCACCTCAGAAATCCTTCCCAACAGTACCTCCGATCATAAGCCAATCACCCTAGAAATCAAAAAAGAGCAAGGCCAAGGGCCCATTCCCTTCAGATTTAACCCCGCCTGGATACAAGACAAGGACTTTTGTAGCAAAGTCTCCAAGGTTTGGACCAACAAAATCAAAGGATCTGCATTTTATGTCTGGGAAGAAAAACTGAGGCGCCTCAAAGCTGAGCTAAAAAATTGGGCAAGGAACGAAACAGACCCTACAGCCCTGCATCTAGAAACCCAAAGACAGCTATAAAACCATCAGCTCACCTTGGAAAGTAAGGAGATCACTCAGCAGGACATTATCATGGAAGAGCATCTTCAAAACCAATGGCACAAATCATGCAGAGAGGAGGAAAGCTACTGGAGGCAGAAATCTTGAAGCCTCTGGTTAAAAGAAGGGGACATAAATACAAGTTACTTCCATAAACAAGCGGAAGCAAGGAAGCTCTTCAAGGCTGTGACAAAAATCCAAGTCCAAAACACTACAATTTCTGAACCGGAGGACATCAGGAAGGCAGCCTTCGAGACCTTCAAAACTCTTTATACAGAAAATGGAAGGGCAAGCCCCAGCCCTTAAGCATACCCACTTTCAGTTGTTCCAACTCTCATAAAAGATGACGTCAATTGCAAACTATTGGAGGAAGTCACGCAGCAAGAAATCAAAGAGGCTCTTGACCAAATGCATCCGGACAAAGCCCCTGGACCGGACGGATTTACAACAAGGTTTTTTCAGCACTACTGGGAAATCATTAAGTCCGACCTCACTAAAATGATAAAGAAATCACAGGCAAGTTGTAAGCTGGGGGGCGGTACCAACTCATCCTTCCTGGCTCTCATCCCCAAGGAGAAAGGAGCGCTCAACTTCAGTCGATTCAGGCCTATTTCCCTGTGTAACACGAGCTACAAAATTCTCACTAAGGTAATAGCAAACAGGCTGAAGAATATCCTTCCATCCATAGTGCCGGAGAACCAAGGAGGATTCATTAAAGGAAGGCAAATTGCAGACAATATAATCCTCGTCCAAGAATCTCTTCATTCAAGCCTATGCAGGAAGGACAAAGGTATGATCATCAAACTCGATCTGGAAAATGCTTTTGACAGAGTTAATCATAAATTCCTTTTTGAAGTAATGAAGAAATTTGGATTTGATGAAACCTTTGTGAACTGGATAAGAGCATGTATAGAATCTCCATGGATAGCCCCCATGGTAAATGGGAGAGTAACTAGTTTTTTCAAGGCGTCCAGAGGGCTCAGTCAGGGTTGTCCCCTTTCGCCTCTGCTTTACGCTCTCCAAGCCTCAGTCCTAAGCTACCAATTAGAGAATGCCAGAACCAGTAGCATCCTCAAAGGTCTACAGATAGCCCAAGGTGTGAAATAAATTAACCACGCGCAATTCACCGATGACACATTGCTCCTGGGAGGGGCAAGTTGTCTAGTAGCAAAAAGATACAAAGAGGATCTAGACGCCTATGCTGTTGTGTCGGGAAGTGAGATAAGCCAATCAAAAAGTAAAATCTATAGTTGGAATATCACACTCATAGAGATGAGGGACATATCCAGAATCTTGGGCATGGAAGGGCATACAAATTGGGAGACGTTCACCTACTTGGGCGTTCCTATCTCCAAGACGAACCCAAGGACTTCCAGCTGGAGCCACCTCCTTGACAAACTAAAGAACATAATCTCCTCTTGGGGCGCAAACTGGCTAAGTTTAGCAAGAAGGATCGTACTCATCAAATTTGTCCTAGCAAGTGTGCCCATTTATCAAAATTCACTTATGTTAGCTCCCGGCACCACAATCAATCAATTGGAAGCTTTGCAAAGGCGGTTCTTATGGGAAGGGGGCAAGCAGACCAACAAAAGAACCCACCTCATAAGCTGGGACAAGGTTTCGAAACCCTTGATGGAAGGAGGACTAAGCCTAAAAAATGCTAAAGTTCAGAACCTTGCTCTTGGAGCAAAACTGTTATGGCACATAATCAGTGGCAAAACAGCGTGGTGTAAGGAAGCCCTGTGGAAAAAATATTTCAGAGGTCCAAGGAGAAGATGCGTGGAACACCTCTCAAGTGAGCAAGCGGGATCTCCAATCTTCACTCTCTGCCGGAAGGTCATCGACCAATTCACTTCCCACCTGACATGGGTGCCGGGAAATGGGAAACAAATTAAAATCTGGGAAGACTCCATACTTGGTGACCCACCCTTGGATTTGAATCAGAACCTCCAACATCTGAAAGCCTGGATGGAAAGGAAAAATCTGAAGACGCTTTTAGACATTTCTGCCTGGGGGACAGGAAGGCACAAACAGTGGCAAGGTTGGGCAGTGAAAAACCTACCTTTGGACTTAGATTCAGATTGGGGTTCTCTAAAGTTAAGCCTGCAGGGGAAAGCCCCTCTAAGGAAAAGAGCGAGAGACAAGAGAGGCTGGGGAAGAGAGGCAAAACCTTATTCAACCTCATTGGGATATTCTACCTTTCTAAGCCTCCCCCACGTCCCTCCCAATCCAACGATTTGGAAATCCATCTGGAATGCTAAAACCATTCCCAAGATTGACCTGTTTCTCTGGACACTCAGTCATGGTAGTATCCAGACCGACGAAAACCTCCAAAAGAAAGGTTGGGTTGGCCCCTTCAGGTGCCCCTTTTGTCATCAAGCGGATGAAACTTCCATTCACCTTCTCCTTTTATGTCAATTCTCAAAAGAAGTTTGGCAGCTGGCAGTTGGCTTGCAAACAACTCTCCCCCTCCCTCAAGATATCCCATCCCTTCTTCTTGAGTGGCCTTCTCTTTTCCCGTTCCGTCAAAAGAAGCAAAGCGTTGCCTCAAGACTCTGGCAAGCAATCCCAAGATTCATCCTTTGGGGACTATGGCTAGAGAGAAATAGCAGAATTTTCCGAGAAAAAGAAAGGAAGGCCCCCTTAGTGAGCACCAGGATCAGGTCTCTCTTTAGCGAATGGGCTAGCGCCCAAAGGCTCCCAACTCAAAGAAGGAAGATGGAAGAGCAAGAAGAGCATTGGAGCGATCAAATCCAGCTCCAAAAAGAAATTGGAGACAAAGCCCCACTCACTACCCAGGAACAATGGGAATTCAGGAAGGGAAAAGGTGACTTCAACAACTGGAAAAGAGACAGGGACGGCTATATACTTTCCTTTGATGGTGCCTCAAAGGGCAACCCAGGCCGAGCAGGTGGAGGAGGTATAATCGAAAAACCAAATGCATAAATTATGGTGCGATATGCGATTGGCCTGGGCATAGCCTCCAATAACCATGCAGAGGCAATGACACTCTGGCAAGGACTGTGCCACGCCCAAAGAAATGGAATTCGGGACCTAGTCATCATTGGAGACTCTCGTCTGCTGATTCGAGCCATAGCTCTCTCAAAAGAAACCCCACATGCAAAACTTAACAACTTGTTAGCCAGAATTCGCTTGCTTTTAAGGGGACTTGACTCGTTCCAAGTTTTTCATGTTCTAAGGTCGCTAAACCAAGCTGCAGACAAAGAGGCTAATAGGGGCGTTGAGCTGGCCCAAGGACAAACATTGGTCAATGATCATCAATCCATGGTGGATCTCCCATGAACCATTCCCATGCTCAGCAAATCCAAAATCGAGCCCAAGTACGGGACAAGAAGTGACTGCGCCAGGATTCATGAATGTACGCGCGATTGAGGGAATCCGGCAGCAGGCGACCAAGCGACCAACCCACTTGCAAAAGGAAGGTCGGGACATTGTGCCCATACCTCTCGGGGCTAGCAAAGCAGAAAGCATGATTACAGGAGGAGATTTTCGCTTAAATCCGGCCTCGGACTCAGCCCAGGAGCATTCCGCGTTCAAACAAGATCAGAGCAGGAGGAGGTTTGTCAAAGGAACAAGATCAGGTGAAGAGGAAATGGCAGCGAGCTCCAGTCGACCTCTCTCAGTAGAGGAGCGCCTTAAACAACTAGATGACAAGTTGGAGAAACTGAAGAATTCGCTCCAGTTCCAGCTTGACTTTTTGGAGAATCTTGATTCAGAGGCAGGGAGAAGAATGGAACAGCTAGAGAAGAACTTATCCTTCGTCAAAATCGGCTTCTCAGAGGAATTAGACAAGCTCCATCAAGAGCTGAAAAGCCCTCAAGAGAAATTTGAGGACAGAATTGGCGAGATGGAGGGTAAGTTGTCCAAGTTAAACTTAGAATGGGGGGGAAATTCTGGAAAGTAGATGAATTCTGGTTCTAAGACGCATCAGTTTGTAGGGGTTTTCAGCATCCTAGCATTTTGTATAGAAGCTAGGGCTCTAAATAAGTTTAGCTTCAGGCACCTGAAAGAGTTTGGGGTATGTCACTCTGGCATTTTTAGCATTGTATCTCAGTTTATGTAGGCAACAGCTCTGTGTAGCCCTGCCAGTTGTAACCGATATGTGGCTTTTCCATCATTAATATAATTCCTCTAATCGTTACCGTAAAAAAAAAACATTGCTTATTTATTATTTTATTATTTAGTGTGATTACCCACAAATTAAAGACAACCTATAAATATGATAGGAGTTACAACATTTAAATGGTGTTAAATAGCATTTATAACATTGCTTATTTATTATTCTCTGTAGAACAAGACAGAATGAAGCGAGGCGGAAAGCCAAAGCGGCTAGGGCCCAAACCCTAGCCGCCTCCGGTCTAGATTTTCGTTTGCAGGAGCTCGGATTTTCGCTTGCAGGAGCTCGGATCCATCTGTAGCAGCCGATCAGAGCGTCCCTCCCACGATTTGCACGCTAGTGCGTCCCTCCCGTGATCTACAGCGGCCAGACCGTCCCCCCTGCGATCAACACGCGGTTTTGAGCAGCGATTGTGCCTCTGCGATTGTATGTAGGTGGCCGCCGCCTTGCTACAATGACCCCAACACCGATTGTCGAGATGGAAGAAGATCCTCTGGAAACATTCAACGCATTAGTCCGCTCGGCAGGACCTAAATCCAAGTCCCCTATCTCATCTAAGTTTGTTAAGAAGATGGAGGAGATCCCTTCGTTGGAGCTATCTCTAGAGGAGCCTTGCAATCTTGCCCTCATTCTAGCATAAAATGCCCTCATCGGTAAGTTTACGGGGTTATGGCCCAGCCCCAAAACGGTGGAGGCATGGATGGAGGATCGTTGGAAGTCACTGAAATAGGGAGAAGTCTCTTTGTGCGCAGTAGGCAGGGGTTTTTTTGTCTTCAGTTTCTCGAGGACAGAGGATCGTGATCTAGTTTTCAGATCTGGACCCTATTTCATGGGGGCGAGAGGGTTGTTCTTAGCCCCCTGGACACTTGACTTCAACCCCGGAGCCGAAATCACCGTAGCCCCTGTTTGGGTTAGACTGCCTCATCTCCCCCTGCATCTTTGGGGGAGAAGATCTCTGGAGGACATTGGAAACAAGCTTGGGCGTTTCCTGGACAGTGTGGAGCCGAAAGGGGATCAGTTTACCTATGCTCGAATTTGTGTTGAGGTTAACCTCGAGAAAGGCCTTTCGGAAGCCATTAAGCTCTCCCTGGGGGAATGGTTCCATATCCAAGAGCTGGACTATGAGCAGATCCCTTTTAAGTGCCTCCGGTGCCATGCTTACGGTCATTTCGCAAAAAGATGCCCCAAAGCCTCTGGGGAGCCGGGACCAGTCAAAGAAGATGATTTTCAGCCAGTTTCTAACAGACGAAGGCAGCAAAGGCGAAAGGACCCACTTCCCCAGGCTCCGAAGGCCACTCATTCAACAGAGGCAACTCTAGAAAATAAAAACAGCTTTGATGCGTTGAAGGAAGATGAAGCCCTAGATCCAGAAACAACAACAGCTAAGGGAAATCCTCCGACAGACGAAAGCTTTCCGGATACCAGCCCCCCAGAGTCAGTAGCAGCGAGAGAAATTCGAGACTCAGATCCGGAGCCCCCTGCCCCTGCAAGTCTAGTTGTTTCAACCCCCTCTAGCGGCTCTGTGGAAACTTCTGACGCTGCAGACATTTCAGTTACGTCTCCACCCCTTACCCAAGGGAGAAAGACCAACAAAGCACGCAGACAAAAGGAGGCTGCCTCCAACATTTCTTTAGGTTCTCAGAAAAAGCTGGATCCCTTTTTTAAGGGGAAAGTCTCATCCTCCTAGGTTTTATGCTTTGCTTCTGCCTGCTATTGTGCTCACAATTTGTGAGAATTTACTCATGTATGCATTTTTTGTCATTTTCTCAACTTGGCTCAAGAAGTAAATGGGATCGGATTCCCAAGTTATTCACAAGAAGGTTGGCAGCACTGTTAGGGATCACCAACCTTCTTCAGCTTTGTAACTCTCTGATTCTGGTTTGCCAGGAAGCCGCTTAATACACTCTAACCGTTCTTGTCAAAAAAAAACATTGCTTATTTATTATTTTATTATTTAGTGTGATTATGAATAAAGTGTTTACTTGAAATAGGTTCACTCAAAATCTGTGACATAGTTGAAAATTACAACAAAATAAACTCACAAGTTAGAGAACCTATAAATATGACATAAACTTACAAGTTAGAGAACCTATAAATATGATATATGATATTGAAATCATTAATAATGTTAAATGAAACCCACAAGTTAAAGGAGTGACATTGAAGTTATTAATAATGTTAAATGAAAATCTATAAATATGACATAAACTTACAAGTTAAAGAAAACCTATAAATATGACATTGAATTCATTAATAATGTTAAATAAACGCCACAAGTTAGAGGAGTGAGGCAAGTTAAAGGAGTAACATTGAAGTTATTAATAATGTTGAATGAAAACCTATTAATATGACATAAACTTACAAGTTAGAGAGAACCTATAAATATGACATTGAACTCATTAATAATGTTAAATGAAAGCCACAAGTTAGAGGAGTGAGGAAGGACTTATATATATGAAATTAAAATAATTAAAAATGTTAAATAAAAATCATAAGATAGAGGGGTGAAGGAAGATGTTACGAGATTAATTTAAGGGCTATTTGAAATCTAACTTCTAGATCTGGCAAAGTTTTTGATACATGTAAATGTATTACAAATCAATTTTGTAATAAAAATGTTCTCTATGTAAATTATTCACAACTCACATACCCAACACGATTAAATTAAGTATGAAAGAAATTATTTTGGAACAAATCTTACATACATACAATATTTGTCATAGTATGATAGCTGCTTGCAAGTTAGTTGAATTGTTCTCTATATGTAAAAAAATTATACTAATATAATTTGAGTTATTTTTCTTCTGGAAAAAAAAAGTTAGTTGAATTGTGGTTTGGCAATGGATCAAAATGAGAGTTGATTATAATTATATGTTTGATTTTTAATGCATCTTAGATAAGATTGTTTAATTAATTTCTAATTTAAAAGTGGAGTGTGGAGTGTTTATTGAGAAAAAAATTGAAAATTTTATAGGAAGTTATAATTCTCACTCTAACTAGAAATTTTATTAGAAATTATATTTGTATAATTTATAGAAAGTTATAATTATATCTAATTAATTAAATAGAACTAGAAGTTAATTGGATAGAACTAAAAAATTATTGGAAGTTATAATTATATGTAAACTTTGCCTTAGAGGTTTTATTCCATTTAAAAAAATCTAGATAATTGGAATTTCAAAAATATGAGTGAATTAGGGTGGAACTTTGCCTCGTCCAAAAAAATAAACTCTTAAAAAAAGTTGAATTTGTCCACTTTTCAACTTACTCCTACAGATTCTACTATTTTTGTTAGATAATTATTCTTAATTAATTTATTATAATTATTTTGTGTTTAATCTTTCTTTATAAGATGGATTGTAGTTTTCACAACAATGATTCCATTACTATTTATTAAACTCATTTTTCCATTAAAAATAAACATATTTTATAATTTAGAATGAAAGAAATGTGTAATATCCTTGCCTCAAGTCAATATGACAGGTATTATAAGTGGTTTCAATATAATATTTGAAAAAATGAAAAAAACAACAATTTTAGATGAGTAAAATGTGTAACATCAATTTTTATAAATCAAAATATAAAAACAAAATAAAATTTTTAATGTAAAAGAAAAGAGATAAAATAAGAATATTAATCACACAAACACACATTCATCTTTTTTTTCAATTTTTTCATATAGTTTTTTTTTTTTTTTTTT